>OX451207.1:40393210-40522899 GCA_949628255.1 Macrophya alboannulata | reverse complement strand
CTCCTGGGTGAGTTGGGAAAAAATTCCAAACTTACTTTATTCGATACCTGAAATAAAGAGTGGCAGGAAGGGGAGAGTGGAAAATAACGAATAAATTAATTATAGGTATATCTGGGAATTTATTGCTGCAGCATCGATACAATATGTCTTATTGTCAACGTACTGTACATACAGTAAATACACATATACGTACCGCAAATTATCGAGTATATCTTTGTTTTCTTACTGCTACACAAGTTCTTATAACATAAACTACATTGTGCCGGACAGAGATTTTTCTCTTGATTTTTGTTCGGAAGTCACGTCAGTGGTTCGATTACCAGACAAAAATAAGCCAAGTTTGAAAATTCACATACTGCTTGTTTAATATCTAAGCGACAACTTTTCCGCGTTTGTAATATTTCAAGTGAGATGTCTGTCAAACTCGTCATCATAGGGCTCCCGTGTGAACTCATTGACGCTACGAGGCCGTGTTATCGCGTTGACTGGCACTGACACTATAAAAGAAACAAGCCCTATATCAAGAAGAATACTTACCCGTGAACTTGGTATAAAAGGGCAAGGCCAGAAACAAAATTCTTTGAACTACGGGCATTTAAGCCACAAAGCATGGTCTCTAATCCAAGAAAAATGAACAAGAATTAGGCTACCCCCGACGAAGGGATAAGCCTCGGAAAAAGAAGAAGATATCCCGATTGCATTTTTGTTTTATTTTTCGTTTTTTCTGCGATTATTGGAAAAATATTCAATTTTTCTTCGTGAAAATGGTCCATCAATCACCAACAAACAATTCTACATCGATTAACGTCAAAACGGATCAAATGTAACATGATCAGGGGGCTAACTTGAGAAATTCCTTAGGCTTATTCAAAAATCATTCGACCAACAAACGATTGGAAAGACAATTAATTAATTCCCAGCAAATGAGGGACTAACCATATGGAGGTTTTCGGCAGACCCCCGCGGCGATATGCCTTACTATTCCTAGCTCCATGGAAACTACTTTGGGCGCAAATAGGGGGGCGGGAGACGTAATTGAATGTGAATTCCTGTGTAATTAAGCAGTATATTACTGTAATACGAACGCGATTTAGATAACGTAAACTTGCATGCCTGGAAGCAAATTTTCAGGTATGCCAATAATCAATTGATCCGTTATATTCACTTACCCTTTCTTGCGATTCTTCATTTCAAGATCCCATAAATGGGGTGCGAAGAGTAAGAAAATTAAAAGAAATAATAAAAAAATTTTAGGCAACTTCGGCAAACGTCAGTTTCAATTTTTGATTTTATCGAAACGACTCGGAAATGTCGAAACATCGAATTTGACAATAAGCTTGACGATGTGCATAAAGCGACGTCTGCAGGAGTGCATGCCTGCTTGCCTGCTTGCCTGACCACCGTAATTTTTCCGGCCAAAAATTTTAGCACACCTCCTCGTGTCAGATGTTCTAATACCAGGAGCAAATTTCGACTTGGAATTTTAAAAAATTGTAAGCATATTGAAATGTGCATTTATACGACCATGTCTGGTCATATAAAGCCACATATGCATGAATTGAAGCAGCGCGAGTTCGAAGTGAACGATTCTTAGAACGATTGCCTCATAATATGCATGTAACACAATCCTCAGGTGATCGATCTCCCGCTTATTTGATACTTGAAAGGGAGAGTACCTGCGTTTCTCATTTTAAAAGTCAAAATCATCACAGGGGCATGAGTGATAAGACTTAAGTTAGAACAGTAAAAATGCGATAGAAAAAATAATTCATTTCGATAAATGCTTTATTTCAATAACTTTTTTCTGAATCAAGGCAGTTTTCAAAAAATATTGCCGAATTTGAGTCGGTATTAATTGTGTACTAAGCAAAAATTGATATGTGAAATAATATTAAACTTGCACAAAGGTAAATCAAATATGATTCAATTGGTTGTATACAATTCCAACAGTTTTTTTTCCCCTCTGATGGAATGTATATAGACATTACACGAGTATGGAAAATAATAGTCTCAAGTATTTATCACAAATGTATAAAATAATAAATGATTTCGATTATATTTGCACTGACTTAATCGCAAGACGGCAAGGAAAAAGAAATCACCTGTACCGCAATATTTACTCATTCGCAGGTTTTAATTCGGTATTTATCGATCTAATATTACTTAAGATTGGGATGGTATCATATGTTTTAAAACTTTATTGTCCCATGCAGCTGTCATCAAACAATTCTCCTCCCACGCCAGTCCTCGGACAAAGTCCTGATGTTCTTTATTTTCGTATATGAGATTCATCTCCTTACTCGAATCAAACACTTTCACCTCTGTACTGTCACAGCATCCGGCAACTTGATGAGACCTAGATAAGTCATTATGGTTAGAATAAATATCACCTAATTTTCGTACAAAAGAAGGATATAGTCAATACTGTATACATTTATAATAATTAATTATGAATTTCGAGAAAAGGTCTGTGCTTACACGGCTGGATTGAATAATAGTCTGTGAATTCCTCTGGAAAATGCTCTAGGAATTTGGTACACAGGTTCTCTGTTTGATTGCCTAACATCAAGTACTACAATTTTTCCATCTGCATCTCCGACCACAATTTCATGGCCAGTGTTGGGATTCCAGGCTGCTGCGGTCAGTCCGCACTCAACATCTTTGATTATACCTTTGAACCGAAATGATTAATTGTTAGATCAAATTGTTAAGAATAAAGTAATATAGGCTGCAAAAGTGTTGTAAAAAATTGAGGTATCTACAGAATTTTGATTTCACAATTCCAAGTCTTTTACAGTACTTGGGAGGCTATTAAAAAGAAATGAAAAAAAACCGTTTATACCGGCATCACATTTCTTGCCCCAATTTCATTATTATATTTCTATTATTGAATACATTGATTCATCGTTGATTTATTCAATATATTTCAGAGCAAGCAAGATTTTTGACCTTGTGAGCAAAGTAAAAATATTTATAAAGTACGATAAATTATCAATCAGTTATATTAATCCTGAGATAAATCGATGCTTAAATTATACAACTATTCTCATAAAGTTGATCGTAGATTTTGATCAAATTTCAGATCATTTCCAGACCTCAATTCAAGCCAAACATTCAGGCTTTGTAGACACCCCTTGAATGAGAATTTCGCAAATTTCACACATGAGGGATTGAATATTTTCACATATCAAATACATACTATGTGCTGGCTTTGATTGTCTCAAATCCCAGAGTAACGCTTCATGATCCAAAGAAGTGGAAGCAAAAACATCATTCGATTTTGGTTGTGCTTGTACACAGGTGACTATATCGGTATGAGCAGGACTAAATGTGTGAGTTGAATACAATTCCACCATATCCCAGACTTTTACACTGAAAAATTAACAGTATGAATGTAAACAACCAGTTTTGGGAACTTTGCAGTGTTCAATTTCGTTAAATTATCTAAAAAAAAATAAATAAAAAAATTCAATAAAGCAGTTCACAGCTGTTACCAATAATCCATTCCTCCAGTAACTAGACGTGTGTTAGTATCAAATGCAGATATTGACTTAATGGCATCGTCGTGTTCAAAGGAATATCCTAGACACTGCAACTGGTATGTACGTTTATCAGCCATCTCATTTACGCTAAGAATTTGAATTACTCCACTGTCTTCACCAATAACAAATTTATTACTTCCACCTAAACAGGCGGCGTCGCATACGCCGCTTTCAGTTTTCATAGCAGTGCTAGCTCTGTGTCTATCGAAATTGTCATGATTCTTGTAGAACCAAACAGTACCACTCCAATACCGATCAGTCATATTACTTGCTCCTAATACCGCACCTATGCCTAAAAATGTTGACTTCATCGTTAGTTGTGAAATAAATAAATACATGAAATGAATAAGGACTAAAGGTATAAAATAAAGGTGTTAAACGAAAAGAAATAAGGAAGTAAGTGATACAGGAGCAATGTTAATTCATATGTCTTGAGCAAGCAAGGTATGACTTAAGAGTAACGTTACTGAAAGATACTGTAAATATTATGCAGATTATAGGTGGCATTAATGCCGGTTAACCTTAAATATTACCGTCAGAAACAAGGATGAATTGAAGGTGTCGGTCAACGGTCGGTGGTATATCGGCAGGTGTCATATTTCTATAAATTTCAGCATTTAAATTAGGGTCTAGCTCCGAGTTAGAGAGCTCCATGATTGCTTTCGATTTATGTTTATATGCCACTTTGAGGAACCTTCAACACGTGTTAACGCTTATTCAGTGATGCCATCTGATCTCTGAGCTCTGACTAGTTGGATACTCGGATCCAAAGGAAGATAGATCCTTGTCTCTGATTGGCTGGTTGGACGGAAATATCAATTGGCTACATCATTGCCGTGAATAATCTTGACCTGGGAAGAATATTTGTCAAACAAAATTTAACTTTATAATATACATTTAGGGGTAGTATAAATATTTTGAACAGATTGAGATTGAAATCCTGTATGTTTGTCATAAAATAAATTACAATGACAATATGTATACATTAATATATTTTAATATTAACACTGACTTGACCAAGAAAAATATGAAATTGTTCTTCTACGCAACTGTTCATTATCTATCGATCTATGTATAATTTTTTCAGATCTTGAACGACAGAATCAATAATTAATGCGTGGTCATGCTTACTAACTAGTAGTTGTGTTTGTCTATACGCCAATCATAAGACTATTGCAGTATTAAAGTCGAAAAGTAGATAGATTGATTGCAGATTACTGAAGAATCTTTCGGTCTCATAAAAAATTTGCATATTCTTCTAACTCTTTTTCTCGTTTTGTCTCCTCCTGATCCCATGTCAAAGAGAATTCTTAATAAGATGCCTGACGTAACGTTTAGTCTTTATTATAAATTATATGTATTACAAGAATGAGCTCATTTTGGATGAAAAATAATGTCTTGGGATTTGTATCATCATGAAAAATGTGAAAGTATACAAAAGATGGATGTAGAATATAGATTGAATAAGAATCGTGGTCAATTTGGTGACATTTTTACTTGGAGAACGATATTAAAGATATTCAAAAAAAACCGGGACGGTTAAACTAGTGGGTAGAGTAGTGAATATGATTAGCGCGGTGGTTGTTGGTATGACGTAACGCAAGAAGACTCCTATAATTTCCGTAATGACGCATGCGTATTTTGTGCAAACTGCAAATCAGAATTAGTTCAACGGAATCCCAGCTAGTGAAGTGAGCGCGGGGTTGCGGGAAAAAAAATTTCTCAGTGTTAAATAATCTGTCACATTACGGTCGGGACGACAATATAATAGCGCGGCGAGGCGATCTCAATTGATCTCAATATGGCTAAGCCCGAGCAGATATTACTGATCGAGCCACAAGGCGAACTCCGGTTCAGGGGTACGCCGCTTCTAATTTCAATATCTTCTTACATACTTACTTCCTCGTCGTGCAATACATACATACATACACATTTCCTCGCACTTTGCAGGCATTAAGATACACAGGGTTATCTATTATGTGATTATTGTGTTACTGCCGCTATTCTGCTTCTACCGTCGTTCACAAATATGTATCAAAGCTCTGCTCGTAGTTAGATTTTGAAAATAGATTAATAAGAATAGACGACGATGCCAACTTCCTTAGTCTACCAACCAACCCGAAATATCGGCATTTCGTCTCTCTCCCTCCCCCCCCTGCCCCTTCCATCAAATATGTCGCCGATAATGTTTATTTTAATTCCTAACCCATCTCTGATCTATGTCGTCGTCGTTGCTGTCAAAGCTCTAGCAAAGCTGCGAGTTTATATGATTGTCCCCGTCCCGCCCCCCCGACCCCCACTTTCACCTCTATCTCCATTTAGCTCACCAATCACCATACCTTCACTTATATGTTTGCACATGTCCGGTTTTCGCATTTTTTTACAACTTTTTCTACAACTTGGACTTTGCCTTTCAATTCCTTAAAGCATCATTGCCAAGTTCTGACTGCTGGCTAGCACCTGCTCCGATATATTCTAATGCTATTTTCATTGCGGGTGGGAGTGGCCCTTTTCATTTAAATCTTAGTTAGATTCCTTTTAATTTTTATTCTATTTATTGAGCACGCTGTGTATCATCATTTTCAGAAAACAGAGATGATCTTTTCATAAAACTCACTAGCTGGACTCTATATGTTTTAGTTCTCGCAGGTTTGGGCAGCCGATGCGAAAAACTGTGCCGATTTATTCTAAAGGCATTCGTTAAGCACGTTGACTCAGCTTTGAAATGACATATTTGTTTTTACTAGACTGTTGATCAAGTTGATATCGCAGATGCATTTCTATCTTTGTTGAATGAGAATTCTTGTATTCTTTGTGAAGAAAAAAAAAAAAATGAATGAAATGAAATAACAGAAAAAAACCGAGACTAGATCTGTAAATGAAAAAGATATTGCAAACGTTCTGAGTAAATGAAATTTTTCATTGTTTAATCATATAAATTAATACAATAGATGATATCAGTTAGGAATGATGGATGAATAGATTTTGGAAAACTTTGGCACATGGATGCGTGATAAAACTCAACAAAAGATTTGATTATACATAAGATTGATTCCTCGGTTCAATACTAATCTATTATTGGCATTGAGACAGATACTTTGTATTGATTTTGTATAGAAATTTAGTCCGGTTCAAAAACTTAAGTAAATATTTAAAGCAATTTATTCTAATCAAAGAAAATAATTTTTCAACAGAGGTATATTATTCTTGGAATTTTGGAATCTCATGCCTAAAACTACTGAGGCGTAATACATACATAGCAAAGGTTCACATCCATGAATAGCACTTATCTGATATATGTATTATCGAGGCTAAGTGCGAGAAAACTTACCAATTTTTGAATGGAGATTATTTGGAAGATTCTTAGATGGTTTATTAGAATGTGATATTAATTTCTCAGTAATTAATAAATAATTCAAAGATTTAGGGCCCTAGGAAAGACGTAACCGAGACTGTTGATGTCTCATTTAAATAAAATGTCTTATTGCATTACAATTGCTTTCAGTATAGTTTAAAATTTTGTATATGATTTGCGTCTTGATGAGAGAAGATATATCGGTGAAGTTTCTGCGATTTTTAATATTTATACATGCTGAGTTAATATTTCCTTCACATAGTGATGCCATTTTAACCCAAATGATACTGGTGTCATGAGGTGATAATCCTCGTGTCATGATTATAAATAGAACAATTGTAATGCAAATGAGGATATTCTTTGATAGAAAATAACTAAATAACAAAGAAATGAATAGAGATCTGGCTGTGGGAAAATTTAATATTTTGGGCATTGGTTACAGGTCCTTTTACATCTCCAGTCACAACGTATATGAAATTGACTAATCCCTCGGACCACAAAGTGTATTTTAAAATAAAGACGACTGCCCCTAAGAAATATTGCGTGCGACCCAATTCTGGTGCCCTTAAGCCTAAGGGTGTCACTGAAATTGCAGGTACGTCATGCTCTTCATGTTATTAAACAATCTGAGCAATTCGCTATAAGCAAACGTCATGTGTCACAAGTATAAATGTAATAAAATATTTTTTAAGATGCACAGAGATACTTTGCAATGCACTTTGCACCATGACGTGAGCTAGTTAGCTTAAACCTGATTTATGCAATCATATTTATTACAGCTGTTTATTCTAGTTTGATTGTACCATTTGATTAAAATGTTTGTTTGAAACTATTCTCAAACCGTTTAAATTCTCCTGATCAAAATAAAAATTATTTAAGATGTACAATTCCGAGATGAAATATTATTCAACATTGAACACGAATTGTTTTCACTTGTATGAAACACCGGTTAAATAAAAAAGCCATATAGCTATGCGTGAAGTCTTTGTGTTAGGGAAACTATTGATAAAAATGATGAAATGATGAAATTATCAATTTACTTTCACAGTGTGCTTACAACCGTTTGACTTTGTTCCCGGGGAGAAAAATAAACATAAGTTTATGGTTCAAACTGTGATAGCTCCGGAAGGTGACAACGATGATGGAATCATCGATTCATTGGTACGTTTTTGGATACCAGTAAATATTACTTGTTCAAAGGAATAGTAGCAATGATTATCACGATTTTCAATCTACTGTAGCGATTTTAGAGGCAGGCTTCATGGAGTTTCATTCAAACCAATATTTCACAAGATCAATCTGCAAACATACTTATTATTATTAGTTATTTATTAGATATAAATCCAGAAGAACATTTTTCAAAACTAAATATTGTACAATCTGTTTGTAATACCTGTTACAGTGGAAGGACATAAACCCAGATCAGTTGATGGACTTCAAGCTAAAGTGTGTGTTTGAAAATCCAGTAAGCAATACCACAGCTCCGAGCAATGACGGTCCAGATGATGATAAAAATAAGGGGATTGGAGATTCTGTAAAATCATCTCCTAAGGTACGTTGTGTTACTATGTAACACAGGCTGGTTTGTCTGGCATCTGATGGATCATACCTTGGTTTTTCTGTTTTAAAAATCATTGAATCGAATTGAGTAACTAGGTATCAGTACAAACAAGTTCTTTTACAATTTTCATATTCCTGAGTTAATTCCCACGATTTATCGTTTGTTCAGTGCCCAAAATGATGATATATACATTATTTCTGAGTCTAATAATAGTCAGTAACTCCAAGTAGAATACTTCTGTTCATCAAAGTTAGTTGCCTCTATCCAAATTCAAAATTTATTTATCTAGTTGCACGGAAAGGTGGAGGAAGAACTGCAGAAAGCGGCACTAGAAGTCAAGCAGCTAAGGGAGGAAGAAAGCAATCTCAGGCAGGAAAACCTTCAGCTCAAGGTAAACTAATTATTACCTCTTAATACCGAACTTCACACTTTGTACACAATTATTTTCAATATCAATGATAAAAGTATTTGAAAAATTTGGGGATGGTGAGAGTTTTCAATGTGTAACAATATCATTTGAGTTGATTCGATCCATTTCAATTGAACTACAGTTCCTTAAATTTATTATTTATTAATTTTATTTCAGTTAAATCATAATTATTATTGTATTATAATGATATCCTAAAAATTTGCCTCCAATTTCATGAATTTTTCGTACTTTCACTTTTATATTTTATCTTCTATTCCGTTAATTGCATATTGTACACATTTACATAAGTTCTTTTATCGCTCGTGTAATTCTACATCAATGTCCTCTGCTTTATTCTAACTTGAATTTGTTTTATCATGTAACTTGAACTAATGGTTCCATTCTAGGAAGTAACTACGACTTTATATAAATTTCTCTATCAATACATTTTTATTGATGTTTCGTATAATATCTTCCCAATCATTATAACCAGTAGAAGATGATAATTTGTAAAATATTTTGAATTAAGCTCTCCCTTTGTTTACTTAAATGAATAAAATTACTTTTATTTTTTTTTATTATTTCTTTTTTTGAACTGAAACAAATTCATGGTAATATAATTTTTTTAACAGGAAGAACTTATGAGATCGCGGCACGCTGCATTGGGCACAGCAACTATTAGCAGTGGAAATATGGCAGCGCTTGCGGGTTTGACATCAAACAGCGGTGACGAGTTGAATCCCACTAAAATTCCTACCAGCATACTCATCGCCATTGCTATGGTGATAGTCGGATACTTGTTGGGAAAGTTGATCTGAGCAACCCTGTCTTGCCGACAACCCCAGCCCCCCTCCCCCCCTGCCCTCACCAACCCATCCGCCCCCACTTTTCTTAGCCGAACCTCCCTGCCGCCGCTCACCACCATTAGCACGAAGCGTAATCGTCTCAAGTCGTCCCGTTAATAAATTGTTCATCAAAAAAGATAAAATAAAATTATACGGTGGTCTACATTTATCGATTTATCCCATAGGGCATTGTGCTTACTTAACGACATGAATTAAAATCCTTTTTCAAATGACTTGGCTCATTGTTAGCGCAACACGCTCCTGCCCTAGGCTAATCGAGGTAAACTTGTACAGGGAACAGGTGTGTTTTGAAATAATAAGAATAATCACTTGAAAAGTTGAACAGTTATGATATTGGTAAAGGGATTTTCAATTATGGCAAGTCTCCATGTCTTTGAAACCATGTCACGCCACTAAGTATGTAAATTATGAAATATTGATAAATGTTATAATATTAATGTTATGTTTCAATCAGACCCCATAATATATATTATCATAATAAACGTTGTTGTACATAATACATCAATATTCAAAGTTATATAAATTAATATCAGGTTGGGTGGGGTGGCTGAAACAGTAGTGATGCGCAACATAGCGATTGGGTATCCTGTTGGATATATATAAATATAATCTAGCGAAGGCTCGCTGTGCAGAAATTGACGCATTCAACTTATCAACGCTTCAGTGTACTTTTTATTTATTTATGTTTGTCTAATAAAAAATAAAAAAAAAAATGAAAAAATAAAAAAAAAAGATAAAAATAAAAAAAAAAATTAAATCACAATAAAGATATCTCAGATGTCGTGAAAATAATTGATTATTGTTTCAATCCTTGATGCCCAATTTGAAACTCATATACTTACAACGAGTGGTGCATGGTACTCAGAGACATGGTTATCATGAATTTTTTGTTTGACACAATATACCTAAAAAAAGAAAAAAGAAAAATAAACAAAAAAAAAAACAAATAAATGGAAAGGGTCGAGAAGACAATTAGTTTCTTACCTTTTACATCAGAACTGGTTTACCACAAACGACGGCACATCTGCGTCTTAGAATTAAGGTGTAAGATGTTATAATGCGATATTTCTAATATTATCATTTGTTCATTTGATTCGATTATTTTTTAAGATTTTTTTTTTTTTTAAACAGCAATACGAATGCGTGTCTCATTTAATCATAAATTAATTATAAGGTAAGACACAAAATTTGTATTTAGGACTGTTTATACACTGATTTGAGCTTTCATCTCGCACGACAATTATCGCAATGTTATATATCTAAGGCACAGATTGTGATGTATGGTTGAAGTTTAGAGTTTTGTATTTGTATTGTCGGAAAAAAAATTTGAAATTGAATTTGTATAACAGCCGAACGTCTCCTCTCGGCATTAACACATGAGATAAATATTTCGAAATTTATAATACCGGCTTCCGTGTATAAAACGGATGATAATTTTTCATCCTCCCGATACTTATAATATAACGGATATCTATTTTTGCTAGGAAGAAAAAAAAAACCAAAAACCAAAAAAAAAAAGAAAATTAAAATTTCTTGAAATAAAAAATTAGATCAAGGAATTCCTAGCGATAGACAAAGAAACACGAGCGGGGTTCAATAAGTGGTTATATAAATGGGTGCTAGGTCCTGGCTGACTTGACTACGCAGCAAATGGTATCCCTCTAGCTGTAGCTAGGGCATGATCAGTGTAATGTAATTATGAATTAATTTACTACCAAATAAGATAACATGACGTTAATACGAACGAGTGAAATTCTCCTGCGAGATACGTGCGGAGCCGCGGTAATAATACTAACATAGCTCATGCTTGTTACAAAATTGACAAACTCTCGAAAAAAAGTGAGAAAGAAAGAGAGAGAGAGAGAAAGGCCATAGGTGGTTATCCTACTACATGCATAAGGTCACGTTTCTTTTACGTATCATTAGCAGGGGATTTATTTACACTTAATTTAAAGAGGTGTCAATAGATGATAGAGCTAATAGGATTTTAAAATATCAAACATAATTTGACTTCTGGAGTAATGTTAGCTACTTGTATTCCCAGTTATCAGTTTTTTTCAACGAATTCGAGAAGATTAACTAAGCTACTATATAAAATATCGTAGTTATCGTTTTCTAAATACTACTAAAAATAAAAAATTAAAATAAATAAAAATATAAATAAAAAAAACGAATATAATTGCTTAAGGGATTATTCAATATAGGGTGGCATTATTTTTCAGGATTCGTTCTGATTTAGTAAATGGACGAGTTTCATGGTTACCGGGAACACCCATTGTCATATATAACGCAGCTGTTCAACGAGCATCTACTCCCAGTCTGCATTTGCATATTTCAATCTATCTCATGAAGCGTTATGAAATCCGAGTTCGTTTATACTCACAGTCACTATGCTTTTTCGTTTTTGCAAATTTTTACGCAATATGAAATGATTATGCGAAATTATAATCATGAAATCATGTACGATTTAATTTAATTTTTTTGTTTCATTTGCACTATAATGCTTTAAAAATAACTTAGCTGTATCTTCTGTATGAAACATCAAATTCCACCTATACAACATCTCAACAGACTTGATGATTTTGAAGTCAAATTAAATAATATAGTTTACGGGTATTGACCAGAGTTTGAGATGAAATTTTGAATGAGTCCGCACTTTTATGAGATAATATTTGTATTATGAGAATGGTTAGTGAATCGAAGTGTAGAATTTTGTGAAGAAATAGGAAATTACTATCTAAAATAACTTTGTTAGTTACTTAATTTTTGTAATAATCACAGCCTTGATATTTGACTGGAAAAAAATGAAAAAGATAATATGTCTCCCCATTCATATGTGGGCATATTATTAATTGTCAGTTACAAGTAGCTGTTTCGTCGTTATTTTGAATATTTGTGCAGAAGTATAGATAGAAATAAGAATGGAAAAAAGAAGTGTTCAATTTGCGGATAGTTGATGACCTGGTAAATTTTTTTTTTTTCTTTTATAATTCTATGAAACTTGCCCATTAATATGACGCTGTTGAATACTATCGGCCACTAATTTTTAATCCGTGTAATTAATACTGTGCGATTTGTTGTAAGCTGAAGAAAATTTTAAATAGACTATTTCAACACACACACCTATGTTGCAACAATGAACTTCAGTGAAATTTATCTTACCCGAAAAATTTTAATAATGAAATTAAGTTGATTGATTGATGTCATATTTATCCCGATCTTTTTCCGTGTTCGACTAGGTGAATCCGAATCGTTCCTCTGGCAGAACAGAACAGGATCAGAATCGTTATTATTCAAATTATGTGTGATTTTTTATTTTTTCATTATTATTTTTGTTTTTCTTTTATTAGTAGTACGAAATATGTATGATATATTTGAATTTACTTCAGCTCTAAAGTTTTATTGTTATCACATCAATGCAATGTAATAATTGATTTGTACCGTATTTCAATTTTCAAGCTGTTATATACATATAATAATATAATATAATATAAGGAAATAATAAATGTGTTTAACGGTAAAACGCGATTATATTAACCATGGTCCTTTCATTCCGTTATTTTCTTTTTTATTTTCCTTTTATCATCATACTATTTCACTTATCGGTGATAACATACAAAGCTTCTGAATTCATTCATTCAAATACTTATTCGGTTTTAAATGAAATTATCTTGAGTACAATAAATTACCAAAATTAATTCAGCCATCGTGCATTAAAACTTATGCAACAATTCGTTGACCAAGTCAAAACTCGAAATTAAACAAATTTGCGATAAAACGACAATAAAATGCGATCGATGATATTATCGGCGATGTGCATATCCATTAAATACTCGAATTATAGATATTGGAAGAAATATTTACACTTAATAAAAATCTCGACTTTTTGGTTCGTATACCATATCCCGTAATGAATATTCTGCACCATGAAGAGAATATTCAACTTATCTCTTGCGTCCGACCAGGTACGTCTTACTCTCCTGCTGTTTGACTGACGGCTCATCATCAACCGGTGCTAAGTTTCCGTGCACGCAAATGTCTGTTCATTGAACGAAACGTGCGTGCAATAACGAAAACTAACTGAGCTGTAGATTTCCTAATTCAATTCCCCGAGGGCCACGAGAAGTGAGAGCCTGAATTATGACTTCCACGTTGGCTCGAGCTTCAATATTAATAGTCCGCTCATCTCGTAGAATAGTTACCAGATCCAGACCAGAATAGAGCACTTCTGCAGGAATTGGTTTAAAGTAAAATCATCACACCTTGTCTTCGGTGTGTAGAGCGCTCTTTTCATCAAAAATTTTCAAACTCATTTAACTTGAAGCACTTCCTCAATTTTTGAAGGTATTTTTTTGATTTCAAAATTTAAATAAAACCGAATCGTAGATAATTGAAAGGAATCGATTCAATAAAGAAAATAAACTACAAAAATTTCTTCCAATTTTCTGGAACAGAGTTTGCCTATACATACTGTGAACGGTGAATGATGTATTTCGAACAGAACACCGTACCTTTGTCACCTCTAACAGCACACAAGTAACACATTTATTCCAGCAACATGTTTGAAATCTTGTAAAGATCTGTAACTCTTGTTAGGGGTGAGTTCGGTATACCCTATTCGATTCTCCGGCGGTGGAGATTTTGAACAATATAAACTCTGCTGATTAATAGTCCCCTGGATTTGTTAAATTTATTTTTAACCCGGAGCTTGTCGCGCCGAGAATATTGAAATAATAATAATATTAATAATGATGATAACAGCAATATTAATAAACGGTTGTCGTGTTTGCTAAATTATGAGCTCGACATTGCAGTCTATAGTATTATATACCTATACGCGTGCAGCTATAAGTCCGCGGGCTGTGACGTCAGCGAGCTCGTGGATGTTATCCAAGTAATATAAATTCTTTGAAATAAATTTATTATAATTTCTATATAACTGACTGACTACTTGTGTTTACACATGTCTTTCCAACATCGTTTATAGACGTATTACGAGTATATTATGCGAATATTCGACAATGCAATACGTCGTTGTAAACGTACATACGAGGTTTATTAGAGAAATAAAAGAAAAAAAAAAAAAGAACCAGAACCATCCAGCATTATTTTTTATTTTCAAATGCTCTTCGCTCTTTTGTAGGCCCCATATATAATGTATGGCCAAGTTCACTCTGCAGAGGTCGGTATATCAGGGTATATGACCCGATGAAAAATTTATACATTCTAATAAAGAAGAGTAGGAATATTTCCACTGCTGCAGCATATACGTGAAAAAATAAAATTAAAATAAATAAAATGAAAAACACAAAATACGAAACTAAAACAAGTATAAACTATTACTGCAGTTTCATTACAGGTCAGAGCCAAGACTCACGCTCGTTATACTATAATATTAAATAAAGCGCACGGACTGCAGGACTTTATGATCTATACGCTGGCACCTGCGAGTATTATACCTATGTTGATTACTGTAATTACAGATACAGACTGAAGCTGATAATTAATGGTCTTCGACGGTATAGAATTACGACAAAAAAAAAAAGAAGATAAATAAAAACGTTTGAAATTCTCGCTAAAAGCGCACATTATGGGCGCGCGATGTATATAAGCGTATCAGATATCGGGATATGCCAATAAACTCTACGTCCGTCCTAGCGCTATAGCAGCATTTGGCTATGGAGACAGCTGAATCTGAAGTCTAAACTGGTTACTAGACTCTGAACCGTCTATACCTAGTGAACGCGGCAGTTTGTGCGGAGTGCGGACGGCGCGGGCCCGTTTGGCAGGGTAGTCCGCGAAGTGGGAGTCGACGCGAGGAGTATGTGGATGCAGAACAGGGCGGCGGTGGCGGTAGTAGCTGGCTATTGATTTCAAGGGCTTCCTTGGCCCCCGCCTTGCCGTGTAGAGCCCGTCGTCGGCTTCAGGTCACCCTGAAGGGCTCACGGTGCCCGTGTCAATCTGCGGTTCCTTATAAATTTCATTTATTTTTCATCAGCATTCACTTTCACGATTATTATTAAACCTCGTGTCCACTCTTATCATTTCTCGTCATCAATAACGAACGATCATTTTAAAACCACTCATACGATATGATATTCAATTTTTCTACCGATTTTTTTTTTTTTTTTTAGATATGCACCATAGGCAATTCCCTGCAGCTATACTATATTCCTTTTTACGATATAAATATTCTATCGAAGCAAGATTTCCACCAGTTTTTATCATAAAAAAATTTATTCGTACAGGGGCGGCCGTTTTTACTTCTGTTTTATTGGAAATGACCTGCAGTTGTTTGACGGTTTACACACTGGGTCATTAGTAAAAGCGTTTTTTTTTTTTTTTTTTTGAAGAATTAAAAGCGCGTAAGATGAGTGTGAGCTGTTCAAAGTCTCGGT
Organism: Macrophya alboannulata; assembly: GCA_949628255.1. Lineage (NCBI taxonomy): Eukaryota > Metazoa > Arthropoda > Insecta > Hymenoptera > Tenthredinidae > Macrophya > Macrophya alboannulata. The sequence continues at coordinate 40,506,768 of OX451207.1, read as the reverse complement.
ATACTTTGTTATTCATTAAAATTATCGATTTCTTTTCAAACAAAGTGTTTGGACGATATTCAACCGCATGAATGATGTATGTGAAAAAAAGAAACATTATACATAGCTATTCTATTTTCTTCTATTATTTTATCTTACCCTCAACGATAAGCCTGCAGCGGTGAATCGTTCCTTTTCTTCCGCGATTGTCCATCACTTATTCATCGCCTGGTACACCAGCTGCTTCTACATATGAAAAGTATTCAAATTTCTGCCGCAACCTCAGCTGACGGTTTGGATACTGTAAAAAAAAAAAAAAAATATATATATATAAAAATAAAAAAGAAATCTAATGCCTCAGTTCTGGGTGACATTTCTCATCCACGCGACTCTGATCGGATCTAGGTCATCGGCGTGAGCCAGAAAAGTTAAGCATCTTGGTGCTCAGGCCGTTCGTGCAAGCTTCTATTGCTCGCGTTCAACTTTGGCTCGGTCGACGTTGGTAGGGGTCGGGGCGCCAGGGAACCCCCAACTACCCTTAGGTACGGCACTGCGCGAATTGGGCCGAGCGCCGCCGGATCAAGGGACGACCGTGGCTAGCGATACGTCGAGCTGGATGCCCGCGTTGGGGCGTCTCCTTCTGCCGTCACCGGCGTCGATCTGTCGACAAGAGACACACACTCCGTCTGCAGAAACACCTTTTTACTTAGCCCTTTAAACCTGCGACCCTTATAACTACTCCGATGTTTATTAGTAGTGAAAGAACAGTTATGATCGAACGCTACAGTGAAAAGTGAGCGATTTATTAAAACGACAAGAAATATATATTTTCGTGCGAAAATCATGGTGCCCCCGGAACTCGAGGCTTCATTCCGCAGCCCGTGACCGTCAGCTCTCAAAGATCCGGGTGAGTGTGTGACAGAGTTCCTTAGAATAGTGAAGAAAAACCAAAATAAAAAAAAAACGAAACGAAAAAAAAAACATCAAACTAATTTTAACAGCTTCGAACTGATTTTCACATATTTTTAGAACATTATAAACCGAAGAGGTATATAAATAGCATAGATTTCTCAAGGGATTCGGTTTAATACATGAATACCTATATCTCTGATATTTATTTACCGGCGATTATCGTTACAAGAATTATAATTTTCGAGTCTAGAATTAAAACGTTGAATAAAAATGATCGCAAAACTAATCTCGATGGATAATATACGATATGAATTGTTTCCTATTGACGAGAAGTATCTACGAATCAGTTGCAGTCTATGCAACGTCTTCGTTGCCGGCCGAACGGTGCCCGGCCAAGACCTCATCTTCGCTTTTCAAACGACTGCTGCTGCTGCTGCTGCAGTCTTTGAAGCGTTTAATCCCAGGGAAAACACCGGCTCATTCATCGCCTTGAATACACCTCTTTATAGTGTGCAAATATCTAGCTGTGCGGGATGCAATTCACCAAACTATAAGGTGTATCTGTTATAATAGCAAAGTATCAAGTGTGAGACCGTACGTCACAGCTTGAAAGAGCTGAGCTGGAGGGAAAAAATTCATTGAATTGTTGGCAAAAATAGAATTTCTCTTCGAAGATGATCATTTCTTTCTTAGTTCTTCCCACCAGATATACTTTATGCGAAAGGTTCACTTGCTGTACAGACGATAATAAAGTCACGAGATTGAATGAAAGGTAAACGTAACTTTGAATCTTATGAAAATTGTTGAAAAAAAGTCACTTTTATCGACTGATCTATGTACAGCGATTGGCCAATGAGTACGATATCAGGTAAAAGCTATGGGGTATAGCTGGGTGCGGCTGAATCGGGTTAAGAATCAAGGAAAGGTTGAAAAGTCAGGGTTTCTACAAACGGTGAAGTTCCTTCGCACCTTTGGTTCAGGTATAGCGAGGTTGCGTGCCACCGGCTTATTGATCAAGGCCAAACGTCTCGAGATTTTGCCGCTACTCTACCGATAGGTGTTGCCACCAATAACCAAGCTCCTATTTCTCGAGTACATATTTTCATCATCCGTTTGATTCCACCGTGCGTTCATTTTTTGCCAAAAACCCTTCATTCCGGATGTAATGATCGACTCGATCAGTTTGTACAATTGATTTCACAATAAAGCTCCTCAAATGTGTCCATTGGCTGCTACGTGGTTTGGTCGTGAGGTTCTTGAAACGTACCTATATTAATTATGAAACGCTACGTAAACCCCTGCGAAAGCGCGGACACACTTACTATACATCGTGTGCTTTTGTGCTTGTGCGTTTTCCTGCGTAAACGTAAACGCATACCTGATACACGTACATTATTATACCTATAGGTGTGTGTATTATACTTGCAATATATATAGGATGTACGTGAGAAAGCATGCTATTTAGTTAATCACGCGAGCTTTGCTTTATCTCCCAGCACCACCTAGGCAGCACGTATTCAAATATCTGCTTTTTGCCAACATCAGACACTATACGCTCTCCACGGACAATTAGTTTTTACGAGGATTTCTTTTAGCGGAGCCCTTGTCCGGCTATGGTTATTCGCAGTGGTAAAAGTTAGGGCCCCCTCGTTGATCAGCAAAAACGTTCTGCCCATCGAGCCAGGGATTTCGTGTAAAATTTTGAGAATGATTTTCAGCCTAGTTCCTTCACCAACCCCGCGCCGCAAAGAGACATGTTATGTTGTCGCTTGGATGGTTCAAATTTTTGTTTAAACACACACAGACACGCAAAACACGTGATAAACTGAAAGAGTGAGCGCGGGGAAGAGGCTTGAATTCCCAAAGGTCTCGAGGATGATGGCAACAACAAGTAACAGCGTCACGGAGCCTCCGACGCTTAAGACTCAGCCGAGAGGATCGATTATTTCAAACGTTAACCGATAAGTGCCGTTCGAGAAGGACGGCACAGAACAAGTCCTTAAGGCTTGAGCATTGCCTGAACATTTTTCTTTATTCAGTCCCGGCTCGAGTGTGACAAGTGCTGACTTTATCTCAACGATTACCTATACGAGCGTCAAAGAGTAACTGACAATGTGTCCGATAACGTATATATTGCAACTATTATAAGCATCTATGGACAGGATAGATGGGTATTATACCTATACGTATTTACTACATACGTATGCTGCTGGGTATAATACACACATCCTATATGTTCAGCTTTTCTAGTAGCCAGACGCGAGCTTAATCCGATAGTCGAACTTCCCTGTCGGATATCGCGTACATACATCTGACTGAGTAACATTAAAGGTATCAGATTATTTTGACATACGATGCAAGAATATTTTCTCACTCATTTTTTTATATATCCATCGCAATAACTAAGTAGTTTCAATTGAGTTATAACTGCAGCTATATTTCACAGAGAACTAGCAATTACTTGAGAGAAAATTCTGCGGTTCGTTATAACGGAGAGAAAACTGCATGTAGTTGGTATATTGTTAACAAAATTAATTGAACATGCAATTATTTGAACTTTATTTTATAAAGTGAACGTAAAACAAGATCTTTGTAATAATGACGCATTGTTGTTTCACTTCCGCCTTCGTATTTCAATTTTTATAAAGTATATTGCACGCTCGACAGACTTACGTTATATACCTTAATTCCGATTAGATATATCCCGCAGCTTCTGTTATCGAATAATACACCAACTGTATCGTTATGCTAACAATGAAATCGAGAGCTTTTCGAAGTCAATAAATTTTTTTTTTTCTATTTTTTTCTTACCAACGAAGATGAAGTCAGGAAAATTTGATTTTCTGTCACCGTGACGTTACGTGACATCGTTTACATAAATGAATATATTGGTTTTCTTTCTTCTCAGTTTGATTAGATTCTGCTGACGGAAATTTCGATTGATTGCCATAAATCGGTTCCAACGTATTTGCAACGGGCACGTGATCACGAACGGGTAGCGTTACATTTTAACCACTATAACTTATAGGTATACTAAATCTATACCTCCATGAATCAATATAAGTATGTATAATGAACTCAGTTTCCAAAAAATAAAGGTCAATAAAAAAAAAAAATGGCTGTTACTCTCATTCGAAAATTTTATCCCCAACGAAGAATGAAAAACATTTTAATTAAACCCGCACGGAGACTTTGACTTTGACTCTCAAGATTTGCGAAACGCTGTACATATATACATATGTAGATTGAGTTGGGATAAATCAATCAGATAAACGAATACGCGCACATATTTCGAATAAAGGGACGGTGGAAGAAGATAGGAGTAGGGAAATGAGACATTGGTGAAAGGGAACTCAATTGCGCCGAGACGGTGGAGTGAATTGAAGGTGCAGATTTTAATTTGATATTTCATAGCAGACTGTAGACCGGGGGGTTGGAAATGGGAGGGGAATATATCAGTGCCTTGAAAATTTATCTTGAGAAATGTTATCAGCCGAACGGTAAACGCGACGGCTATTCAATACCTGGATAAAATACGTATGGATAAATAAAAATAAAAATAAAAATTGAGATCGTATCAACTTATCGTTTTTCAAAGCTATATATCTCATACATAAGAAGAAACATCGTTCAACCAATCTAATCAGGAGCCTATTAATTCACATCTGTTTCTCACTCGCTAAAACTAGGAAATAGGTATATGCTAATAAGTGAAAATAGCGAAGAAAAAATTGTATAAAGGCTGATAGGTCGAAGAAAGGGCTAAAAATAATTCCCGAGTTTATAATTTGGAAGAGATTGGTGTATATATAGGATAGGAATGAAAAATAGAAAAACTGACAAATAGAAAAAGCGAAATAAAAATGGAAAAAAAAAAAAAAAACGTACCTTAACTTCGTACGCTTTCACAACGGGGGTAGTGAATTCTTAAGTGCACGGTATACGGACGTTGACTCACTCATAGTACTTGTAAGTTGCCCCATTGCAACCGAGCTAGTATAATATAGGCATGTTATACAAACCTCACTTTACCTGCGCTAACTACAGTTCGGTTGGGAAAACGGAGGCTATAATACTGGCGCTGCATTGAAAACCATTCGTATTCAACCACTGCGGAGATACTTTGGCTTTGTGCCTTCAATACATGTGTATATACCCATTCACCTGTAATACCTATAACTAGTTTCCAGTATCTTTGTTTCAAATATATTTGGGGCTCTGATACATGGGCGTCAAATTGCGATGGGACCGTACTACATTATGCAATAAAATACGTCGCGGGATATATGGTGTCAAATTCAATGAAAAAATATGCAATGTTAACATCGGCTCATATAAGAGAAAAGTTCAGTAACATTTTCGAACGTTATGTATGAAATGGAGAAGACGTCTCTTATATATAGAAACACGAGCAAACTTATCGCCATTTCGAAGTATTTTTTTGCATTTGAATGGGCCACAGTTCTATAGAAGAAAAAAAAAGAAGAATCGCACGTGTAAAAGAATGACCAAGTATAATATAGACTCCGCAGTGGCATCTTCACCAAGTTTATACAGCCGAGTCTTTTTACTACAAATTTTTCAGTTCGATACTCATCTGATCGTTTGATAAAGGGATCGAATGTATATCTTGTTGACTTTTACCGAACCCCTTATACGCTCATTTGAGATCGTCCTGCCGTTCTTAAACGTCTATAGACACATACCTTTGCACTTCGCATGTCGTTTCACTATTGGTGAGTATGTATTTTCTATTCGACTGCTCGACATTCCGTACTCCATGCTTTGTATGTTCAAGCTCCTTTAACACGTAGTATCTATTCCATTCTACATATTATATACATTTCGTACAATAGCCAAGGGCCTCTTTGCTATTGGCTTATATGTATGTCCACACGATGAACGAAGGACAAATGCTCTATACATAGGATAGTATAGCTTGGCTATACGTCCGTATTATACCCTTATTACCAGTTATACTAGCACCGTAAGCCCTTCCTCCAAACGACCATTACCTTTTCGCGTATGATATTTGCAATTAGAGCCCCTTCCATCGTTGGATATACATATAATGTACGTATGTATACCTACCTGCAGGAAAAGTAGAGCTTTGAGTACGTGGCGGCGTGTTTCCCCGTTCAGCATATACTCCTTTATCCACTCGAAACGAAACACGACTTGGAAACCACGCACAATTAGGAGGTTAGCGAGAGGCAAACGTGACCCAAATTAACAGTGGATTTTACACGAGCTGCTATTTAGCGGAAACGGGAACGGCACAGTCGACGATGTTATACTTGCACTACCGGACACAAAATTTATGTAACACATTCATGTTCATACGTAGACGCGGCTATTCACAATAATCGTCATGGTCCTTCGCACTTTGGAACATCGTATACACGAATGGTAGGGAAAAAAGTCTGACCAGGATAAGCGATCATGGATAATGAAAGATGACGGTGCTCCAATCCGCCAATGGTATTGGAGTGATATAGTTGTGAAAAAATGTTATATTCCTTGCTTTCGCGATTCCCTGAACTATTCTTTCACCGCACAAAAAAAAAAAAAAAAATCTTTTGTGCAGGACCAAAGTCGATTCTACGATTTATGTCGGTCATTGTCTTTCACATGACTAACAAAACCGCGTTGCGGTTCGGTCTACGCAGTCATACAAACCAGTCTTTAATCACATGCGGGATTTTCAATCTTCATAAAAGTCAACCATCGCGAAAAAGTCGCTAATTACAGCTACGCTCAGCACTGTACGATTATAAATTATAAAGTTTCAAACAATCCGCAAGCGCATATACCTCTTGTACCGTATAAGCTTGTTTCAGGATGTTATTCACATTATTTCTGCCTTATATAACATAAATAATTGCACAATCTCCGTAGTGTACATATATATGTAATTATACTCAGGTATATTATAGTAGGTATAGATTATCGTATACCTTCTGCAGCTTGAGTTTAAAAATCGATTGCAGATTGCAGTTCTTCGTTTATCGGTTGTTCCTTCAATTGAAACAGCATGTACAGCCCTATTATACTATAGTCTTCTACTGCGGCTATCCTTCGTCTTGTATTTATATCTCTTTCCATCGTATAATGCTCGGTGTTGCGCAAGTATTAGACTACTCAGACGATATGATTGATGGTTTGGATACTCTGTAAACAATTCCCAGAAATCTCTCCCTACAACATGGCAGTATGCTGATATTTCATTACTATCGGAGATCGGTGTTATCCCAGGTAGGCAAATTATCACGTTTAGTGATGTGTTTAATGTAGGTCGAATATACACCAGCTTAAGATGAACAGCGTTTCGGATACTAATTCTAATATCAGGAAAGCAATTAGATCAATTCGACAAACATCGATATGCTCAGATGTTTTTGTATCGATTAGAATTAGACGTAGAATTGCAAGTGGATGAAAACGATCATGCAAGAAATAAATGAGAATGAGAACAGAAAGGAAATCTGATCTTGACATAAATATTTTTGAAAACTGAGAGAAAAAAAAAACCTCTTTCAGGTCGCGTTGGGTAATACTCTCGCCGTTCCGTGTGCCTTGCAATGAGAGAATTGTAAAATTTTTATTACACTTTATTTGATGAGTATAGTTTTCTTCGATTTTGGTCCTTTTTGTTTATAAAATATACTGCATATACTATACTTGAAGAAGATATATGAATTTGTCAGTAAAAATTCAGGTATAAAAAAATGAATGAACGAAATTTTCGAAAAAGTTTCCAACATATTCACGACGAGGGGATATATTTTTTTTTATTTTTTTTTTCTAAAAAAACTATACACCTCGGAGATTTTGCAGTGCATACAGAACCGTATTTGCAAGAGGCCGGACTATAAATCTAGGTTGCTTGCCCCACGATCACCTACTGCAGCTGCCAGGCTGACTGCCACCTATCGCTCGGAGCATTTTGCGAAATTATTTTACACTTGACACCCTAGTGCTAGAGGCGATGAAAGCATAATGTAGCGGGCTATCCTTCCATCTGATATGACTCTGCGAAGAGATCTGACGTATCTGGAAGTTGAAGATCAGTGCAAAAGCTTCCGAGGTACAAACAGGACTGCATTGAATGTTAATCATGCAAAAATATGTAACAAGAATTCTTAATACTTGGGCTGAAATGTTGGTTTTATTCCATCTTAGCAGGTAAAAATGCAGATCTATTTCTTTTTGGCTTTTCTTTTTCAAGTATTTAGATAAGGGACCGATCAATGTGCACTTTATTGGTCAAAGAATTCCACTGCATAAATCGGACAGAACTCATCTCTGAGAGATATCAGTGAAACTATGTAGAAAATAGAAATCAGGGTACGGAACGTTTATGACGACAAAACACTGGGAATGAATTTCTGTTCGCGGTAAGAGCGTGTATAGTTCGCAGCTACCATTATTCGCGACATTGTTCCGTTTCACTGCTCGTTAAATCAGCACGCGTCCAAATCCCGCGGAGATATTAATGGGTTATGTTATTTGTAAGATGTATTTTTTTTTTCCCCCCATAGTAGATTCATCATCAGCATGGTCTTGATCGATCGTGAGTTTAACGCGTGCGCCGTTTTTCTGTACGTAACGCCCTGTTTGAGTGGGAACTTTTACGATATTTATCTCTCTTATATATATCCTCGGTCTCAAATCACGTTAATTTTCTACTCTTAGATAATGCCCGTCTATAATTGCAATATAATTATTATTCATCTTATTTATTCTCAAGTCTTATGGTCGATGATTATGTATATCTACGCCCGCGGTGGTTTTGATTACACTATTCTCGACCATACAACTGTAATTATATCGTTTCGGTAGACTCGAGTCGCGCAAAATACGATACCCACTTACGTTGGTCTCGGAATTATAGGAGAAATGTATAACACTGTCAAAGTGCAAGATCTCTAGATTTTTATCCGAAATATATATCATAAGCTGTATGAGAAAAAAAAAAAGAAAAAAAGAAAAATGAAATAAATTGCATCACTGTCTTTTAATATATTGGCAAATGTAACCGTACACGAGAACAGGCTGATCGACCTTCACTCTCGTGCGGCATGAGTATGCGGAGTTGATACGTACGGTTGTGATTAATTTTGAACGTATAACATATCAGGTACTTCGGAAACATTATACCTATGTGTATAGATACGTATCTGTATGGATTGTAGATATACTGGTATATATATTAGCCTCCGGGTGATGGCATATAACGTGCTAGAGACTATACTATATAATATTTGACGTAGAATTACACGAAATCTGTATGTAAACGAAAACGGATTCTCATCAAAGCTGTACGTTATATTTACATTTGCCAGCATCCAAAATTTCGATTAATTACTGTTTACTCGAACTGTAAAAATTTTCGAATTTAACTCTAGAGAACGTTTTATTGTCAGATATACATGTACCCGTATACTAATACGAAATTCAAATGGTTTGTGAAATGCAATTGTTTGCTAATTATGCTCTATACATATACAGTATATCTATATCCATAGATGAATCGCGATGAATTTTCAATCACGAAGTACCAGGTACTACATTATAATACCTCGTAGGTAAAATTCACGTCAAACAATACTGCAGTATGTTATAGATATATATCATAGTCACGTCATATTCAAATGTTCGATAAATTTACGCTTCACAATGAAACCTACCACGAGTGGCTACCTGTGTGGTCACTGATTGTCACCGTCAAAGTCGTTCTACAATATATTGATTTACACTTGGCTGGCAAAGAATAATCACACCTCTTATATTGCCTTATACGTTCAATTGCAGATCCTCAATGATCTATGATCCGTAACAATAGCTCTTCACACTGATTCCTTAACCATTTTTCCGAGGCATTTAGATTTTTATTGTAGAAAATAATGAACTCGCGAATGATTATTAGCCTGATAAACTGAATGAGAAATAAATTACAACAATTACAAAAGTTACGATAATCAATAATCATTATATTCATTGTCTATGAAGACTTTCTGCACACACCGAGATATTTGTCATTAATATTGTTCTACCTTAGGTGGCAAGAACATGCTGTAAGTACATTCGTTTGGAAACGAGGTATGGTTTTTTGCTCCGCACAACGTAATGTGCGGCTCAATTAGAAACTAGAAAAGAAAGCAGCTGGTTGAATATACTGAGATATACTGCACTGTGGTGCTTAACGTTGGTAGGTAAATCGATGAAACGTTTCGCTCCCGCGTTGGTAGCGTTCTCGAAAGACGAGATCGTTTTGGGACCCGTTACGGTGCTTTTTTTTTTTTTTTTTTCTTCTTTTTTCGGTTTTTTTTCTCTAAAAAGTCTATTGAGCGTATCGGAGCGACGTGTATAGGTTTCGTCCGCCTAATGGAGGGACGCGGGTTAATGTTTTGTAAATGAATGATGCGGGACACCGGAATCTATCGTACCGGATGCCAGCTCGTATAACAATACGCGTTAGCTAATGAGACATGACCGTTAATTAATCAAAATTTCACAATTTATCGAATGCACAATAATGCATTTCATTTTATGTTTTTTTTTTTTGTTTTCTGTTTTTTGTTTTTTCAAATAACTTTCGAAATCGGTTTTTATATGCACATCACGTCGCGCACCGGACTTTTGTTTTTATTTCTCTTCCTCAAAACATATTCGAGTCTAAACATGAATTACCCAATACTAAAACTCTCTTGTCGATAATTCTTTCACTGCTCAGCCAACCGGAAGTGTATGAGAAATGTCGTCAGACGTCAAATTGCTCGTAATCATTCGAATGCAACTTTTAGCAGGTTTTATATTGGAAAATGGAATTTAGTCAGTATATCTACCGAAATTTATTTTCTTATAAAAATGATGCAGAATCATTTTCTACATTCCAAAATCACTAAACCAGTGTTTTTCAATCTGCACGAGCTCTGTTTTCGTCACAATTAAAAACCGGCCACTATAAATCGAGAGAGGGATAATTTTTATTAAATAAAGTAAACGTAGCTGAGGTACGTTTACTTAGATCTATTATTTTTCAAATAGAGTTTGAGGGTGTGTGCTTAAGCCATTCTTCGGTGTCGGACTTACTGAATCTAAAAATGTACCTTCTGCACATATTTTATGTTTGATGATGGGTCGTGAAGTGGAAAGTTGTCAGATGTGAAGGGTCGTGAGTTTCGCGAGTCAAAAGGTGAGAATTTTACCTCTTAATTTTTTTTTTCTTTTTTTTTTTTAAACAAACTAGGTTTGCTCTCCAACGAAGTTTCTAGTTTCTCTGGAGATAGTCTGGTTTATGTAGTCATTACGCATATAGATACACACTACGTCGAGCTTCTGCACTCGTGACAATGTCAATCTAAATTAGTGAATCACGTCCGGTAATTGAAACATCAAAATTCTTACCAATTTAAAGAATAATTCTTATATGAATCAAGAAAGCACTGCAGAGGCTCGCTTCGCCATATTATGTTCTCTCAATACACAAAAATCGCGCGATCTAGAAACCCTGATCGACCGAAAATTTGCATGAAAATTATATCACCAGTTATTAAACGAACTAAAAATTAATCTGAAATACTTGAGCCTTATAATTTAGTAAAAAAAATCTCGTAAAAATTAACCGATAAGATTCTTCTCCAAGGTATATACGTACGCTTGAATGGTATCAATAAACCGCTGCATCCGTATATTACATTAGAATTTGACATTGCTATGCAAATGCGATAGAAACTCGGTTCTCCGAGCCTCGGGGACTATGTCTGAGGTATTATACCCGGTTTGGTGGTTCCCTCGCCCTCGTAGGTATAAATTTCCATAATCAAGAGGACTTAGTGGGTGCAGGACTCTTATCTTAGATAAAATAGGTATATGCTGACATTACGGCTCGTCAGGTCGGAGACTCAGGTTGCGAGTGAGCCCCTCTCCAGTTCTCCGGTATAGCAATTGAATGCCGAGACAACGCCGAGGAAGAGCGCGAGTGAGTGGGAAAGCGAATTCTGTGACAAACCAAGTGTATGTATACACTCGCCAGTCCCTCCGCTACAGCTGGTAGAATACGTCGGAATTTCAACCTGCTGTTATATACCTATAATCGTATACGTGATTTTGATATTACCGCGGGGTGTTTGTGGTCAAAATTATCACCGCAACTAAGCTCGATCTCTGTGTTACATACGGTTGTTATAATTCGAGGTGGATTACACCTGGCGATAACTCTCGGCTTCCTGTGTAATGACTGTAAGTATGGGGCGATTTGAACGATCACCAATTTTTGATAAGTGATCAATTTTCGATGTATGTATTACATACATACATACATATATACATACATACTACGTACTTTCTTCGAGTGCGTAAACACTCGTGACAGAAACGGTCTCGATTTGATTCACCCGGAACGAGCAATCTGTGCGATAAAACTACGCGGGTACATATTATACATTCCGTACCACTTAAGTACAGTGATGTTTAAATTTTAGACAATCATATTTTTCTTGTTGCGGAAGATTTTTAGTCGAAAAAAAAAAAAAAAAACGATCGCGTTGTTAAAGATCGCGAAATTTTGTTGATGATTCAGCGACGTATGGAGGATTGCAGTAAGCTGTTATTGTATCTCATATTCTGCTTTTTTTCTTACCGTATCAATATTGCAGCGATAGAAATAAAATAATTTATTTTGTAATTGCGCTGTATACACTTTTCCGCGGATTATTCATACAATTATATATAGGTCTTTATTCCGGAATGGGTAGATTATAAATCAGCTTCATTATCCACTGAGAATGCAGCTCAAAACCATCGGTATACCTAGGATACCGTTTTGAAACACTTGGTAATTAGTTATACAGGTATAAACGAAAATCGCTCTATTTTACATCTGCAGCATATGTGTATTACGATCAATAATTGCCCACTCACTATGGAGAGGAGCAAAACAAATTTCTCATTGTTTTTAGTCCATTAATTATTACAGATGAAATAAATGATCACTCGTTATTGGATTGAATTTATAGTAATTATCGACCAGCAAAAGTGTGGAGAGGTTACGATCAGCACGAGGTGTGAAAACAGAAGATTATAATAAACAGACTCGTTTTTTTGTTGTTGTAGGAAACCGTAATTCGAAAATTCGAACATAGAGGATGCAATCCAATTCTGTTTTCTCTGATACATATAAATTTTTTCACTCTTTACATTCAAGAGGAGTAGGTATGTACATACATTGAAAATAGAAATAAGTAAAAATTAGACAGATGATATTACGCGCGATGACAGAAAATCTAACAGTTTGTGAAAGGTGGTTCTGTTACTGCAGGTGCGACACACCGCGATCGGTGATGTATGTCCTACTGATTTTAACGAGCAGTAATAAAAGGTAAAAAAATGTGGGTTATAGTGAACGATATTGGATTACACTCGGTAAAGGTTGAACTACAATCCTGAATAGAAAAATAAAAATTGACGAAATCACCTACAAGTCCAATAATATCGTCCTTTGATTTTCCCAATTTCGTTGATTCCGTATATCATCAATTCATCTCTCGACACCTGCGATTGCTATTTAATTTTTTTATTCAAAGTAAAATATTCGCCTAGTGAACATTCGGGGGTCACAAAATTGGCTTTTTAAAAAATTTTCAGTGTATTATACCTACTGCCCATATCGGTAGCAATTGTTACATTCAAAGTTCTCTTTGGAGTCATTAAAGTAGTCGAAAGCTACTAAACGACACAACAAGATAAACCGTAATCGCTAAAGATATATGTTGTGGAATATTAATGAAGTATTCAGTCAACGAATCGCAAGCTATTCTAAAGGTTTCTCTTCGACATATTTTTTGGGAGTTGTTATTTGTTATAAAATTTCAAATATTCAGATACAATGAGAGTTATTTAGTTCTTCACTAGCATTCAGCGAGTCGGAATTTTTCTTGATAACCTAATACCCAATATGTGTATATATATATCAGCGGTTCTGATATTTGAAACTGGCTATGTATGTGGGCCTCGGTGCGTTTTTTTTTTCAATTTTTTCAATTTTTCTTATTTCTTATTCAAACGATAAGAACCACTTAAGACTGGATGTGATAAAGCTTACAATACCAAATTAGTTTATGTATATTACAATATGCGTTTAGATAAAAAATGAAACGACGTTTTTTTGCCGTGACTTTGTCGTGTCCCTTACACGCAACCGAAACATGGGGTGATGTCGATAAAAGGTCACTGATAATTAACTTTTACGTGTTAATTTTGATGGTGAAATTTTCCTTCGGACGATACATGTAAATTACTTTAATAAATTGAATAGATCATCGATATTCATTCGTTCGTCGTGTTATAGACTATAGTATATAGTGATTTCTTTGGAAAAAGGTCCATGCCGATAAAACCAGTTTTCCATCGGTCGTTTATTTCGGTGAATATATTTTTTTTCTTCAACTTTTATATTACCATGCTGCAGTGGGAACGGCGTATTTTGAGCCCGCACGATATTTGTTAGTTGTAAAAAGTGACGATGAATACTAGGAATAAAAGTCGACCGTGCCAAAACTGGTTTCATATGCTTTAGATAAGGTGTGACCAGGAAGGTTGTGAAACAACCCCAAACCCCAACCACCCCGCAGTCACATCCGGATCTAAAGTCCGGACCCGGAGGGACGCAGATAAAACGAATTATCTGTTGTTGCGACCGTGACTCAGTTGGAAGGTAGCCAAAACGTTAAGGTTTTTCCTTTTTTTTTTTACACCGGTTCTCTGATAATAAAATACACCAGGCAGACTACCTACTTCTGTACGATAGTGTTCGTAGGTCTTTAGTCCTTCCACTATCATCGTATAAAAAACGTGTACTGATTAATTGCACGTATTGAAAAGTCCGAGCAGCTTATACTTCGAGTAGTATTTACAGGAACTACGATGATCGTTATCGTTCATAATTCGCGATTGATTATTACCATTTTTGATATAAAATTTTGCAAACTATTTTATGCCGCAGTCACAGACATGATTTTTATCGGTGTACTTATAATTTATAGACAGCAGGTATATAATAATTATATGAGACCAACGACAGGCATGTCTGTCGCGACTCTGCAGTGAACTTTAAATATTTCACAATCGCGAAGTAATCATTATCTACACCTCAATATCTGAATGATACAAAGCTGCGGAAAATAAAAGGCTCAGATACTTATGGAATCTAAAATTTCAAGTGAAATGTACACAACAGAAATTCTTCACTGATGTCGTTAGTATGCACGTAATACTCCGGTTTGCGTCATTATTGAAACCATTGTAATCCCGGACAATCGAAAACGTATGACTGACATCGTACAGAAACGTCACAATTGTATCGTTCAACGTTTTGTCATTTTTTTTTTTAATTAAGAAAAAAAAAAAAAGTGTTTTAACCGACAGAATTCTTGATTGGGATCAATTTCGTGATTCAGAAATATATTGTCGATGGACTTGCAAGTAAAGGTTATAGTTGTGATATTTTTTTTTCAACATTGAAGTCGAGCCAATTTTGTAATGTAAAAAAATAAATTTATTATTAACTCATCACGCGGTATGCAAATAAAAGTTATTTCATATTGCTAATAATTTTTGAGGATAATAAGAAATTTTCCGATTCTTTCAACTAGATATGATTTCATCGCACTGTCAAGCAGGATATTCTACCATCATATATTTCTTTGAATGAAATTGTTTATGCAACTGTCACGAGTATTGGCAACGCTTTGTCACGGCTATTCATAAATCTATTAACCGACAATCAGATTATGGATTATTAATTATTGATTAATTTACAACGATGTAGATCCGGATATCAGAGACCTAGGAATCCTTGTAATCTATAAAGCAAGATGTGTAATCGTCAAGATCATATGACTTAGAACAATAAGAGCAATCGGCGAGATCAATCGGTCTTGATACAGATAACGAATCACCCAAATTACCGATTACCGTTCACGTCGAGACGTGCTAATTATCTGATTATTGTGTTTTTTTTAGGCTTTCGATTACACGTTCACCCAAGTGCCTGAATACCGATAAAAACTCACATTATATCCTTGCCATCTTTTAATCTTACGCATTAGAAGTCAATGCGCCTAATAATTAATAACGGAATCATATCAAATAGACGTTGAATACTCACATCATCGAATGAATTCATTGATTTACATAACCTCCGATAACGCGGTGACTATTTCTTTCTTCTTTTTTGTGTACAGCTATGATAACTGCAAGCCGCTTCAACTACGTCCACGTGAACTAAGAACCGCTATAAGAACTGTCGTCTACCATTGTTACCTGCTCCACTTCATTTCTGGGAGAATCGCGAAATTGCTGTTTCCTTGCCTTGTCACCAGAGCCAAGTCGAACTGTCGACCCCTACTGCTGGGTCGAAGACACGCTTGCTAACACGACACAAGCGCAGGGGGCTAATCACCATCGTTGAGCACGATGGCTTGGCCCAAACTTGAGGTAAGCGGAATAAAGTTTCTTGTCTTTTTTTTTTTTTGTATTTCAATCGCAGACTCACGACTGTTTATGATTTTTCATACAATATTCTCCGCTCCAAGCGTCGTTTTACGATTCGACTGAGTGTAATACGCTTTTGAATGATATTATTTGCATTATTGCAGCTTTATAGTTCCGTAGCTGTTCGTAGATTTGTAATCTAGCGCGCCTCGTCATAATACGCGTACTTGTTGGCGACATATACTTTATATTACGACACTTCTGCTACAGCCGGGATATAAACTATGAATGATGGGTTTATCTGGCTTTGGTTAATTATTCTTCGAGATTCATTTCTTTGTTGTCTTGTGTCTTGAGCCACAAGTTGATTCAGACATCCATATATTTTTTTTTGTCTCGTGTCTTAAACCACAAGTTATTTTTTCCCCCCCAAGAATTACTCAAATTTATGAGTATCGAAACTCTTTGACTACACGTTTCCATAACGTGTACACATTTTTTACGTGGTATTATATGAACAGCTGCGTGTGTGCTCTACTGTATACAAGTCAACGCACGAGCTTGTTTCACAAATATTATATATACCCATGTACATTATTTTTGACAAGTATCGAAGTGATTCTGTGCCCTGATATGGTACATAATTAGATACGCCGTAAGATTCTCTTCTGAATATTTCGCATTTTTTTATGAGGAATTTTTGAAAGAAGATATTATCCAAATTTTTTTATTCAAGACCTTGGCCAGATTTCTTTTGTCCCCTAATCGACATACTAAATCTGGCGTAATCTGCCAAATTAGTACGCAATTTTACAATCGAAGCCTGCAGATAAAAATCAGCTCTACGTCAACTTCTAGAATCTTATATTTCTGCCTCTCTATTTTTTCGTTATCGAATTATGGTCGATTAACAGATTTGATCCCGATTAACTGATTGCAATGTTTACGCTCACTTCTGACAGCACAATCTGCCAGACTTTGTCAATGGCTAAGAATACATTTCCGCGAATTTTTAATTGCAAACAAGATGCTTTCCTTTTTTTGAAGACATTAGGTTATTAGCTGTTATGTCCAAAGTAGATAACGTATGCGCAATAAAATTGTTTGCATGTCCTTTATAACTTGCCATGCCAAATGCTGAATTTTTACATATCAGTGGATACTCTGAATTTTTGGGGTGGGTCAACGTATCAAACAGTTTGTAATAGAAATACTTACTAAGGTCGATGAAGCATGTGTTTCACGGGCTAATGTATTCCTTTAACAGCTACTTGTATATCATGAAAGTTTCACAGTTTTTAATTTCGATGTCAATGCAAACTTTTGGTTCGTACGTTTTGCAGACTCTCTAGAATTACACTTTTTCGTCGTTTAAAAATTTTTTATTTTTACGGAGGTGTATCGATCTAGCTACAATTAGTTTTATTATAAATAATAAAATTTCGTTCAGATTTTACCCCGCAGTTACAGAAATTAATATCCGAGCAATATTGCAGCGATTACGGCAAGATGATGAAACGACATTCTAAACCTTTATCACGATGATTTGCGAATTCCACTAGCCTTCAATTATTTATGATCGACATATTTTTTATGAACCTATTAATCCTTACGAGTCCCATTATTGTACACATTATTTTACACAATATTGACAGCGATTGTATGCCGATAAGATACTCCGCGTATAGTGAATATCAGCAGAGGTATCAGATTATACCGTGTTAAAAAGATAACGAAAATCATTTTTGTCAGAAGATCTGCAACAACTGAAGTAGAGCTTTCACTAATTATCTCTACGTGATATACCTACTCCAAAGGATAACGATTCAATTGGTGATTATTTATGAATTTAACACCTACTCACAGTCTCAATCAAGTCGGCAAAAACAAATTAACACGTTATGAGTTACATTATCTATAATGTACCGATTTATATCAGCTAAAACGATCATAAAATAATGAATAATATTATGTCCAATTTATTATTACGGTCGTGTGACCTTGACATTATACAACAATAAAAACATTCAAAAACTAAAGACTCGACTGCAATTTTTTTGATGCAATAAATAAATTTCAATCAAGCTTTTTCTAGTATATAGTCGAGGAGATATTTTATTGATATGAAAATCAATTCGAATAGGCGAATCGCTATTCAATCCGGTTTTTAAAAGGCTTGCCTCTGTTTGATCGTGAATTAAAATCATCTGTACAAGTGGTAGTACAATACCGTGCAATTTATTTATCAGATACCGTTACTGTGTGCCACGCGTGTATACCCTAGAATAGGTACAAACTATTTTCGAGTATCAAACAATCACACTGTGGGTATACGATTTACACAGACTCATTTGGTAATGGATTAACAGAGAAGCACTATAGAATGACGGAATTGAAAGCAAAAAGAAAATTATCATGCGTCACAGTTTGTCGAAAGAGTATTCAATTCGAGAGTGATGGAGTATGTGTACATTATTATAGGAATATCGAAACAAATATATGTATAGTGAGTAACGAACGCTTTTGTGTATATGAGGTACGTGAATACGCTGCTACGAGGTCGTCTCTCGATAAATCAAAATCTTTTCATTATCGTTTGTAATCGCGGGGTTTTATTGAGAAATATATGTATATCATAATATCTACCCCCGTGGCTTTTGATTTAGATATTGGAAAAGATAGGGTTTGAACACCCGCTGCGCCCAGTGCCAGTGCGATGGCATTGCGGAGGTGCGCAGAAGAAGTAGATAGAGCCGGTGCCTGGCCAGCCCAGCCTTGTCGAAGCCTGGGTTACCGCCAGGGAATGATTCTCATTTGCAAAAGACGTTCCCTGTACATTGTTAAAATCATTGAGAATTTGAATTCATGAAAAATAATCTGTAAGCAGCAGTTATCGAATTGATTAACTAAATGAAACATAATTAGGTAAAGCTTCTTTATATTCTGATCAAAACTATAAATTCGTAGTAATTTAAATTCTGAAAAGAATTAGTCAATTAAATTTTGTAAAGATATCGTATTGAAGTGAACTGGGAATAATTGAAAAAAAATTAATGCTGTTGCGAAATGAATTATTTTGATTTGTGCTAATCGGAAATCTCTGAAACATTGATGTTATCAGATCGTTTTAGTTTACTGATAAAGAGTTGTTATAGGCAAACCAATGCTAATATACTGCCATGAAAATATTTCTTTCTTCTTATTATTTACGTACTAGTTTTCCTCATTTTTTATTTTGCTTATCGGATCTATAATATATTATTTGATGTAGATAAAAAAAAAAAAAAATGAGATAGATATTTATTCGATTGCTAGACGGCTTGGCATAAAATTTATCTTATATACCAACAATCTCCATCATAATTATAATTTTTACGTGTACTTACTGTGATATCAATAAATATTTATTCTTTAAGCCGTTTATTGTATTTACTATTTTCAATTAATCGCCCTTTATATACTGTGTAAATGTTAAACTAGAACTACAAGATCAAGAGTCCGATCCTGTTGACAAACAGATAACCAGATATAAACAAATCTTGTATACCTATACACTGCTTAAACTTTGAGATCAATTTTGGTTAAAAAATTACCGTAAAGATTTTAGGACAATTTTACTTACATGATTTCTTAATCTCTGAAGAACGCATTGCCGCTTTATGGCTTGAAACAGCATTCTATAAGCTATTTCTGGAATTCTCGAGTAAAATTAGAAAAAGGTATAGGAACCAAAATAAAAAATCCGCTCGGTAAATTATTTCGAGGCAACTGAACGTGAAAATTATTATATTGAAGTCAATTACCATTATTGGTAATTGTAAAATATGTTGATAACTGATACTATTAGTATATTCATAATTCGGAAGTTGAGCATATCATAATATGTATAATAATATACATGTACGTAATATACTCGACTCTGAAATAATCCACTATACAGATATGCGATATTGCGGTGAATAAAATTACGTATTAATTATGAAACAGTGGCAAGAATTCATTTTCGTCAGTATTTTTGGTACGCTTTAGTTATATATAATTTGCATCAATTACACAAATTTAAAATATATATCTGTAATGCATAATTATAGGTATAATATACAATACAGTATAAATATTGGATTTGTGTATACATTAATCTTCTATTGCATGCAGTGGCATCGATTATCTCGAATCATCGAATAATAATTATGCAAAGATAATTAGGCCACCGAAGTCAATATTTCTAATGATCGATCTTTGATCCTACGATTGGGCATACGTTTACGCAATAAATTGAAGCATACTTTTGCTTTACCAGCCTTCACTGAGCGTAAGGGAGTCTGGTTACCTTTGATATATTGGCTATAAGGTTTAAAGGAATCTAAAGTAGCATTCTGGCAGAATTTATATGTTCTGATGGCAATAGTTATGCACATTTTTATGTAGAGAAGAGTGACCGCCTGTTCGTCATTTGAGTTCGTTATATTTTTAATTTCAGTATCTGCTTTGATTGATATCCTAATGTGTGGCATGAAACTAGTGTGTGAATTTATAAAAAATTATATTAAATTTTGCACATCCAGCAGTCACCTTATCATATTAGATATCATATAGCTGAGCTAGCTAGTACTTTGATTTTGCATGCGTTTTATTATAGTGTTATACGTGATCCATAGATAGAAAAGTTGTTATACTAGGCCTTCAGTTTATTCTATTCTCGAATAGCACAAACGATGGCCGATTCACGCGGCTCCAATCCAATAAGTCAGTTGTGGATAGCGGCAGTGTCTCCTGAACCAGACTCAGAGTGCCTCTACGAGGAGATATCAGGCCTCTCGGGGGGTCATGAATTAGATAGATCTGGAGAAGGGAGCGACGGAGATCGAAGGCAAAACGGCGAGGGAAGGGGAAGGGCGGTTGTTGAGTACACGTCCAGGGTGGAGGAGCAATATGTGGTACGAGGGAGCTATGGGGAGTCCGGACCAGGCGCCGCACTCGACGCGGCTGCCACCCTCAAGCTGACGAGGGGGCGAACTGCTCGCTACGTATCCCCTCATTATCAATACGGTGGTCATATACAACGCTCTAGCGGCAGGTCACCACGCCACCATCTCAGCCGCGGCTCTTTCAGTAATGAGACGCAGGAAGAAATACAAGAGGACGATGAAGCCACTCTTAGGGAGTTGCTTGTAAGGTACGTCTGTACCTTGAACAACTGCTCTATCGATTTATACTGCCATCATGTATTACTCCAATGTCTATCGTCATAAAAATCGCTCTTCCTCAATACATTGGACGTTCTATGCAGTTTGATGAGGATCAGATCGGTCTAAAGGAAATTCAAACATTACCATGGCTTGAATGAATGTTAGTTATTGGCGTCTTAAGAATATTATAACACGATGTATGATCCATTGAATAGTTAACTACTGTGAGTTCTATGAGAAAAGTTTCTACCATACAAATAGTGAAGAAACAAAGCGATGAAATATTTCATTACCTATACTAGTCTAATGAATGAAAGGATTTGTCCCTCGTCAAACCTCTTCTCTATGTCTAATATGGACAAGTCCGGCAGTTCTTGCAGGCGTATTCAGATTCAAATCTGATCTACAACTTACAATTATAGTAATAGACAATTGATGGACAATTCATGTCTTCAGAGTTTGTCAATGAAGAACAGTGCGAATTGCTTTTCCATAGGACAGAAAATATATTCAAACTGTTCAATTATGTAGCTAGGATTGGTAAAACGAAATTGAGTCTCGGTACTTACCAAAATGCATAGACGTTAGATAAAATAATCAAGATTGAATTATATGCATCCCGATAAATCAGTTTTCTAGATCACTGACTTTAAAGAGATTATTTTCGATCAAAGATAAACAAACGCTCCCTCGCTTATCATTTAGGCTCTATATATCCAAGAATGCAATGCAAGGCCTAATGCCTGTCTGTCATGTATACATAAACCTACGATTCCACACGCTCTTGCCCTATTCTTGTACATACTAACACCTTTGATCACAAAAATTATTACAAAACATTGTATTATGTTGTATTATTAACATAATTACTTGGCTGCGGCGCTCGCAGGCTTACCACTGATTGCTCATTCATTTAATCATACCCTTAGAATATTTTCACACAAATAAGTATTCGATACTTAAATCTTGATGAATAGATTGTTTCACAATTTGCATATACGATATTCAAATGTCAAGCATTGAACATTCATCAAATCTTAAGTTTCTTTTCTCTGACTTTTTTTTTATTTCATATATGTCAAGGATTAATTTGGCATCGCAGGCTGAAAATTTGTTTAGGAATTGTACATTTATGGAAACTTTTAAGAATAGTCTTTTGGTGTAGTTATGAGTCTGTTTAATAACATTTTTCACTCTAACGAACGCCTCTTTTCCAAGGGCTGAAACATCATAAGAAAGTTGATGCTTATGACCTACGATGCCAAATAAATTCTCTGCATTCATCAAATCAATCAAACAACCCTTCGATATAGGATTTGGAAATCGTGAAATATACATAAGTATCCACAAGTATAAACAATGTTTAAACAAAAATAAGATTTCATTAGATTAGAAATAAGTAGACGATTATAATAGGATTGACCAATGGCATATAACTAACTACGTCGCAATTCGGAATGAAATACGATTTTTATTCCCACACTTTGTAACTTACTTATATTTGATTGAATTCACAGATAAAATATATTGAGCAGTATATTGGTACAGAAATATGTGGAACCATAATTGAATTGTCAGTATGAGCTTCGCTTTATACATTGAAGATACATAAATTGTGACACTATTTATATATGACAAAATTCTCATAATACATGTGTATCATAATGACTTATTTGTGTGCAAACTATACATATAGTTTATCAATCACAAGGTCATGCCAATTTTTTATAAATTTCTTTTGCCGTTCGTTCATATTCAGCGTAAAGTGATGGAGTATTCAAATTGCAAGCTCGCTTGTGGATGCGGGCGACTAGGCAGGGGTGAGTAAGCTGGCGGCGCGTCGCATGGCGATCAAGAACGTGACAATTAGAGTGAAAGTCACGTTTCTAATGCGAGTGAATAATCCATCTGATATCTGACTGAACCACGACTGTGTTTCCAAACTAGGTAAAGTTTACAGAGTGAAATAGAAGCAGGGCAGGTGTCGGCCCCACCCCACACCTACCTTCTACTTTGGTTGGACCCACTTGACCACAAGCTGTGCATTCATTCAGAATCATTGATTGGATTTGGTGGAATCTAACGTACAAACGTTGAAACAAAGCAAAGCAAAATATTGAGAGAATCAGACGAAAAACAGAATCAAGAGGAGTTAGTGGGGAGGCATAAAGGCTACTGTAGTTTCGGAACACAGCCATGGTCTCCCTACCTCCCAGGTACATACCTACATCATCACTGCATTACTACTATCCTCTCATTCATTTTTTCATTTATTCATTCATTAATTCCTGCAGTCATTCTTTAAATTATGTTACGAACTTATTATTTCTCGATCTCACACTTATTTTTTCATCATTTTTGTTTTTTTCTCACGTTTATTCGATCACATTCATTGCTATATACTGTGTACATTAGTGAAAATACGTTGAAGGCTCTATGATATTTTCTTATTGGAGTTGATAATAATTGTTAATTAAACTAATCCAATAGAAACTTTTTTTTTCTGCACAAAGAAATCTGACTTCACTTTTATACTGTTAAATTATTCTGAAGATTTTTTGGTAATTCTATTTACTTATATCAATATAATGTTACGACCTGCAATTCCCTAGGAAACTTTTCCTAGAAAAGACAATAGTAATATCTGTAGAAAATTTATTCGCCTGACTAGCTACGGTGTTCACGATCTATCATACTTATCCCATTACAGTTGGCAGGCATTGTAAAGAAAATATTATTCTTTGCATTAAAAAAAATTTCAAGTACGTTAAAAATATTCATCTCACTATATATGGTCATAGACTACTATTCTTCACCTGTGCACAGTTGCAAGCTATATTGTAGCATTCCACCTCACACTCATTACACACATTTAGAGATGCTTTTAGTGGCATTTGTATTTTGTCTATGCTGTTTTGAATATTATACTATCTGTATCTATCCCTCTATAATTTCCTCGCTACCGGTTGTTGGCTCCCCCTGTCCTTCCCCCCAGCCCCCTTAGAGCCTGGGAATGTTTAAATAGCCAAATTTTGTCTGAGCTCTAAAAATCGAAGCTCGGCTGTTTCGTATGAAGGTAGTAAAATACCTTATAGGGAGCCGTAGCTGGCCTTGGTCTAGTATCGATGTGTTCCATTTATATTTATTGGGCACAAGTTGACACAAGGATATATGCACAGTCTGCAGAAGCAGGTCAGCGTGATGAGTATGAACTTGAGTGCCAAGCTGGATGAGCTGCAGCGGGGTGACCGCCAGCTAGAAACAACTGTTGCACTATGTGAGATTCGTACCCAACTGCAGGAGCTTACCAAGAGCGTAGAGTCTTGTCAGAGCGAAGTCAGTGAAGTAAAACGCGACATGGTGGCAATCAAGGTAGGTTGAATACAGTTCCGTTTCTTAAAAAACTTCCCTGCTATAAATTAGTATATACCATATAGGAAAACTTGATTAACATTCCATTGATGTGAAATAAAAATTTATAACATGCAACAACATAGTCGTAGATAAATTTCATAAAACTTTGCTGCCGACACATTATTTAACTTCATTATGATCTACCTGTGCAGATTAAGCTGCATCCATAATAATTGAGAATTTAACAATTTTATGAATATCTTTTTATTTTGATAACTTTCCTACCTTGTATATTGACTGCAGCACGAGCTAGACACGGTTCAGCAGGTGAAAGAAGAGATAGAAGAGTTACGGGAGTATGTGGATCGCCTGGAAGAGCATTCGCACCGACGAAAGCTTAGACTCCTTGAACAGGTGACAAACACCTGTATGAACACGAATTTGATTTATTTTCATCATTTAAGTATATCATTTTTATTTTAAACTATTTGTTATAGCACAATAATGTCAATGAAGAACAATAAATAATTATATTTAATGTATCAATATGTATACATGTATATGTTTGTATGATTTCTTTATTTTATTATTTACCCTTAACATCCTTATTTATAGTCATCAAATACTCGAGCATACTTCCTGTGTTTTTTATCATATTTAATATTATTTCTTTTAGGGTGTATAAATATCATTGAAAAAAAATATTCATTACATTGCTGTTGCGAGAGGAAAAAAGCAGTCGCCTCAGATTCCTTTAAGTGAAGATTTAAATCAGTCCTCATTTCATTCTGGTTTTCATTCAAACTCTTGATATTAAAATTCACCTATTAAAATATTTCATTTTATTTTGCACAAAACCAGATATATTCTTTTAAAATCGTTCTATTTAATTTTGATACCGAGACATCTTTAAGGCCTATTGATGAACGAGTTTTAAATTAGTTATACTCACTTTGAAATTTTCAGGCTTCATAAATATAAAATAAAATATAATATAAAGCACCAAAGTTTTATTGTTTTTGTAAACTTACATTGAAAGCATAATTTTCTTACTTGAATCAACTTGAATAGTTAAGTGTAGGCTATTCTGTGACCAAACTCCACATCCTGTCTCTAATATTATTCATATTTCTAGGGGCTCACATTGTTCCTGTCATATGCAATTCTGGCAGCGGTACTTGGTATGCTCCAGTTTGGATACAATACTGGTGTTATCAATGCTCCCGAAGTGGTGAGTTTGAATTACGTTCAAATCTATCTACAATTTATTTTTGCTTCGTAATAGATCTCCCTTATCAAAATTCTTTGTATACTGCAAGTATCGTAAAGATTATTCACGGTTGCAAAAGTTTCTAGACATTATTTCTTTTTCATTTAAAAAGAATATTGAGAACTTCATGAAGGATGTATACAAAGACCGTTATGGGGAAGACATTGAGGAGAATGCAGTTAAGAGGCTATACTCAGTGGCCGTCAGCATATTTGCTATTGGTGGTATGCTCGGCGGTTTTAGTGGAGGGATGATTGCCAACAGATTTGGCAGGTAATTTTTTCAACAGATTCTCACTACTAATTAGTTACATATCGTCAAAGGTTTGATCATTTTTAATATCAAATGCTATATGAGTTAGATGCAACACAGAAATGTGAACACTAGAGTTATTTGCAGATTGAAAAAATCTTCAAATCCATACTTAAACTGTTCTATATAGATTAAATACTCGAACGTAATGTTTCAGCAAACAAAAATAATCATGCTACTCTGCTGTTATGGTTTCAGTTTGTGAGGTGGTATGAATATTTTATTGAAATTATTATTGCAACGGTAATCAACTACTATAGTCATTGTTCCGTAATTATGATGGATAAATTTTTCGAATCCAAGTCAATATATCTAGGGCTTGGATTCCGGTGATTTGAAATCAGCCCCAAGTTCCTGGTATAAAGTTTGATGTAACTCTGAATTGTCATTCTTTCAGAAAGGGGGGCTTACTGCTAAACAACGTGCTGGGCATCGTGGGGGCATGCCTAATGGGTTGCACCAAGATTGCCCACTCTTATGAAATCCTGTTCTTCGGCCGGTTCATCATCGGTGTCAATTGTGGCTTAAACACTTCGTTGGTTCCCATGTACATATCGGAGATAGCACCACTGAACTTGAGAGGCGGCCTGGGCACGGTGAACCAGCTCGCTGTTACGGTGGGCCTCCTGGTCTCCCAGGTGCTGGGCATCGAGCAAATCCTTGGTACAGACCAGGGTTGGCCCGTTCTCTTAGGTTTAGCCATCTGCCCTGCCATTCTGCAGCTCGTATTGTTACCTTTTTGTCCAGAATCTCCCAGGTAAGTAAAATATCCAATCGAGGCTGGGTATTTTAAAGAAATGTATGTAGACTAGCCCGTAATAAGTATTATAAACATTGTAAAGAGCTTAATAGAGTAAATTCTTATGGTTTCAAAGTATTAATTATGTAATCAATATTTTGCTATCTTATTTCAGATATTTGCTTATTACAAAGCAATGGGAGGAAGAAGCAAGAAAGGCATTAAGGAGGCTGAGAGCTAGTAATCAAGTAGAAGAAGACATTGAAGAAATGAGAGCAGAGGAACGTGCTCAACAGGCAGAATCTTCCATTTCAATGACAGAACTAATTTGCAGTCCAACGTTGAGGGCTCCTCTGGTTATTGGTGTTGTTATGCAATTATCACAACAGTTGTCTGGTATTAATGCAGTGAGTATCTCCTTTCTGCAAACATATTATATCAGCACTGATCAGACCCTGTCGGAATTCGTGATAAAAGTTCTATAAAAGTAACAACTACTTCGAAAGCTTTTCTCAGTTGCTGTTACATCTTAAATTATTCATAAATAATTAGTCTACCTCAGCTTAGACGTAAAACTTGCATTTTCTAGGTGTTTTATTATTCTACAAGCCTGTTTACCAGCTCTGGATTATCAGAAGAAAGTGCAAAGTTTGCAACCATTGGTATAGGGGCCATCATGGTTGGTATGACTCTGGTATCAATTCCGCTGATGGACAGGACAGGAAGACGTACTCTCCACCTGTACGGTCTCGGTGGAATGTTCATCTTCTCTATTTTCATCACCATTTCATTCCTAATAAAGGTAAGTGTGGATTTAGATTACCTCTACTGTTTTCAAAATAATCCGCTGTATATCGAAAAACAAAATAACTTGTATCGTGTGGAATAATATAACTGTTTCATGAAGTTGAAAAATTTACTCCCGACATATACTTTTCAATAAGTATACACGTACACTAGTTTCTGAATACTTGTGTGCAGATTTGGGGACTATTTAATAAGATTAATCAGCAATAGATGATCAATATTTAAACTAACAATTCTCCGAAATTTATACACAGTTATATTCTATAGGCTGTTGAATATGCGACAGATATTGTCTTTACTGAAATTTGTAAAAGCACTACAGATGATAAAACGTATGTCTATAATTTCGAGTGTAACATCTGAAACTCAACAATTTCATGTTCAAGTCAAAGGATCTTGTTTTGATAAATGTGCAAATTTCTATTATGAACGTTCATTAAATAGCGGCATTAGGTAAAAGTCATTCTGCAGTTTTTATGAAGTGAAAAATGAAAGTATACATTTATTTTTATTACTGATAAGGAAAGAAAAAATAAATAAATAATATAACTTAAGAAGCTTGGATGCAGAGACAGATGAGATATTTCATTGCTGTACATAACAATCTCTGTACGCTTCGCCACTTTGCCTCAATACGAGAGGTGTTTAACACTTTGTTCACAGCTGGAGTGCAGCACTGCACAGACTGTGAGAAATATCACTGCTATATTAATGTATTCACCTCACATTCATATTAATTTAATCCCTCCATTCATTTAACTTGTAAGAATCTTATCCTGCATGTATTAAATATTATATTATTTGCATTCTGCTGTATTCACAAACACTATACATCCATAAAAATCTACATTCATTACTTAATAATCACAGAAGACTTCAAACGAATTGCATTATTCTTACTTCGAATCGCGTTCTAAAGTTCTCCAATGATAACATTTTGACCATGATATAGTTATTGATACTCACAGATATATTTTTCTGTACTGGCAAATCTTTATATACATGCTAGTGATATGTTACCTCGGGATAACGCTTTATTATAGATGATCGCTCGATCAAATACTATAAATTCATACGCATACACACATGCATGTAGGTTTGTTTATTGGCACACCTCACGCTATTTTTTCCTCTATCCCACCACCTCTCTTGACCTCTTTCGTGACAGTCTGGAGGAGAGTTGTATACATCACCCGTTACTGTATTCCTTTTATTTCGGTTTACTTCAAAACTATTTTAAATACACTATATTCATCATTTTTGAACACACATGAAGAATAATGCTCAGTCTTGTGTCACATCGATTTCGAAGAATTTTACCTCTATATAGATGAGTCAATGAATGAGAATAAGAGTTTTGAAGTAAAGGTTCAAATTGCTAGTTTATATGCTCATTCAGGTATAATATATGATTTTTTCTATCATTATTCACTATTGCACTATCGACATTTGATTATAAAAAAATTTTGATAATTTCTCTTGTGTTGAATTTTAGGGTAATGGTAATATTGTAGCATTATCACCGATTTTGACTACATTATTTTCTAAAGTTCTGTCAAAGTTGGTGATAATGCTGCTTCAACCGCTACCTTAGTTTCAGTGAAAAGATCCTCTCCACACATAATTGAAGCATCAGGTAATATTAAATTTAGACTCCATCGATAAAACCTCTGCAATTTCATTTTGATTACGATAAAGAATGTGCACATATACATTTCAAGTCCGATCAGAAAATTATCTACCATTATATTCTCCCAAGTTTCGAAACGTTACAATATTCAAATGTTAAGAATATATTAAATAACACTGAATTGCTTGAATCATGCCAACATTATGCTACAAGTCATACCATCACCTTACACAAGGTTGAACAGCATGCTGCATGTTATGTATAAAAACTTTGTTATATTAGGTAATTATAATTTAATCAGTAGCTGAGCCTCCTCCAGCTGCTCAGGAAAGGAGAACTATTTTCTACTGCCTGATAGGAGTTTTTCGGTTACGTACAGGAAATGATCGACTGGATGTCTTACCTATCGGTGGTCTCAACGCTCAGTTTTGTGGTATTCTTTGCTGTGGGACCAGGGTCCATTCCATGGATGATCACAGCAGAGTTATTCTCACAGGGTCCTAGGCCAGCAGCTATGTCTATTGCCGTACTCGTCAATTGGATGGCTAATTTCTTAGTTGGCATAGGTTTCCCAAGCATGAAGGTTAGTGAAATTCATCTGAAAATGATTTTCGTTGGTATTAATTATGTGTGAGATATGTACTTGGTCTGACTTCTTGATTTCCAGTGAAAGCTCCGATAAAAAAAAGAAAAAAAAAGAAACCCAGATACTTTATCTGTACAGTTTTTAATACTGCAGTGGCAGAAATCATTTCAAGTCAAATGATGGATATTGCATTATGTGTATTTAATGCTGTTTTTCTTTGAATAGATTCATCGGGCCTTTTTGGTAATTCAAAACTCTAGGTATCTATGTTTGTTACAGACTGCCCTTGACAACTATACGTTCCTGCCATTCAGTGCATTCTTAGCTATCTTCTGGATCTTCACCTACAAGAAGGTTCCTGAGACCAAGAACAAGACATTTGAAGAAATTCTTGCCTTGTTCAGGCACGGCAACGACAGGTATGCTGCTAATAAGCAAACAAATCCTACTTCTAGTAAATATACGAGTAAGCCATCGGTTGAACTTTAAATACCGATAATATTGATTTTTGATAAAAGGTTTTTTAGATCTTTTCAACTTTTTTTTTTATACATATTAGCAATCGTACGCAATCTGATACAGTTACTCAAATAACATTTTATACATGCGTTATGTATATTTATATCCCTGAATAGACTTATGCCATTTATCTATCCATATAGGTAGTGTATTATTTTTTTTTACTGCAGTCGTTATACACCAACAAATTGATTCACCTTATTTATAGAGTAATAAATTCTTTGGCTTATTTGATCAGAATATTACGTTGTGGTCATTTAAGTTGCAAGTCGTTGTAAATTGAATCTCATTTCACAAACAAATACCGAATCAACACACATTTATCGCAATACAAACATCACGTTATTGATCAATCTGGTCTGTGACTATATGCTCATGTGATTTTCACTGAATGGTACGATATACATATAATATATTTTTGAATTTATAACTATACACCATAATTTTGATGATAAGTTCAAAAGGAAAATTAGATATGATATTTATAGTTTGGAACATAATTCCAAAAATGTGAATCAATATGCGGAGTGTATTATTTAGAATGCTTACATTTTTTTGTTATTTAAGAAAATTAAAAGAATTAATTTATACTACATTCCAATTTCTAGTATTCTAGTAATACTAGACTTCTTTGTTAAGTACAATTTCATGCTTATATGATTATGCTATACAGACACAGTGATATTTTTTCATTATTCTGATAAATTTGAATGTGAATTTTTGTACTCAAACTAATTGTGTTATGAGTATTTTGCAATTGTTTATCATTTTCAACACACGCTTGATCATTTCTCTCTATTACATGCTATGTCAGATCAGGAACAACAAATCAATACTTCTAATCCATATGAAGATATACTATCAAGAATAAAAACATTCCAACATGTAGCATGTGATTGTTGTATTAAATTTCAAGTCAGACTATAGTGCAAGACAGTATCAAAAAATATTGTAATTGATCACTTTTACATCAAGGTATTATAGTAAATTTGAATAAGAAAGCATAGATGAGTAGCAATTTATTACTCTATTTTTATCACTTATGACGTATTACGGATGACGTACTTATTGTAACCAGATTTAATTTGAAACATTTTACTCAGATTATAACAAGTTAAAAGTCAATTATACATACGTGGCAATATGATTACTGCAAAGTAGAATTCCTTAAAGTGGACTAGACATGATGTTTTAGTATGAGGCAGTTTCCTTTCATCAGTGAGATTCGCATCAAAAGCTGAGACAAAGATGTTTAACAACTAAATGTCGACGGAATTATCATTTTCAAATAGTAGGCCTCATACCTATATGCTCATGTGAGGGCAAATTTGAACAGCAACCATTTGAAAATAGTTGTTCTCTCGAAATTTTTCTGTTCGGCAGTTTCGTCTCAATTTTTTGCAAGGAATATACTGGTCGAAGCAAAGTGCCCAGGTCTGAGATACCTTGCATTTGAAGATGTTACTATACATGGTGAACATACTGAATTCATGTACCATTCACAAAAGATTATTCGAGTGGTTATATAGTTCTCTTACAGTTTGTAAATTGCAAGTTTGCTAATTGTAAGATCAGTTTTTATGACTATATGTTCCTTAAAATAATGTAAGCATTATATTTATTTGTTGAGCTTATTATATACATGTATTGTTTACTCGAATAAATCATTATTTTATAGGTGTCGTATGTTTTGTTTATTCTTGTCGTTTATTTGAGGATAAATAAAAAAACAGTGTATTGCGCATTGTAATTACGCTTTGTATGTTGTTTGGAGCAGGAGCAGCTTGCGGGACAGCAGACTATACGGGTGAGTCTTGTAACGTTACGTTTGTTGTTGTCGTGGCTTTATACTCATCATAATATAACAATTTACTTACAAACGTTTCAAAGCATGAATAAATTCAATGAAGGCATGATTACAGCCAATTATGTAAAGGAATAAGGAATCACTTTTTATGCTAAAATCAGTGAAAGCCTAAGTTACGTTTTCTTCAATTCTATAATAATTTTATTTCTTTTATATCTCTGATTGGCTGTGAAAAATTCATGTTCTATTAGAAATGGTTTTTAATATCACTTGCTTCATTATAATATTATAATCGCTAAATGCCTAAATACGTAATAGATTGAACAAAATTCAACATAATCATGTCATTCTTCGGCTGGTTATGAAATAATGAATTGCAATATCTTGCAATACCTCACTTCTACTGTACTAATAGAAATGATCAAAGTTCGAAAATATATTTTTATATTTATGAAAAATGTATCAAAAAGGGTATGATTTGAAAAAGATTCGATACTATTGTGTTAACGTAAGACAGGTAAAAAACAAAAAACATTGTATTAAAAGCGACCGATTTTTTTTTTTCATACCAAGGCTTCAAGATTTATTTGTATTTACGGTGAATTGTTTATAAGTTGCATACAGGTATAAGGCATGCTCTCGACTATACTTATTTAATGCCAAAATTTTTTTTTTTTTTCATATCTTCAGGCTCATTGCGGGTTACAATATATAGTTGCATGGACAACTACTAAGCAGTTTCTCATGATAATCTCTGTCTTTCCCTGAATATACATTTCACAGTTTCTCTTAGTTATTCCGGGCTATTATGTAATCTTTGTTATTTCATAGAGGCACTTAAGTCGTAAATATAAGTTGACGTATAAAAAAATAATCGTATAATTATTTACGAGTTACATAAGAGCCCCAATGACAATATCCTGGAGCCCTATGCATCTGTTAGCATGCTCCTTATCTTATATTAGTCCATCCAGCTCAATAAATAAAAGACAAATAATAAGTTTTAAACTGTCCATGTTGATAGCTGCAGGCACGAGGCTATGCGCTGTGCTATGCGACTGCATGTTAGTGCTTAAATAATTGTTGGGCATATTACATGTTATAAGGTTTTACACATTGTTAATATTTAACCAATGAGAAAGAGTAGTTGAAGATGTTTATAATGATTTGAATAAACACTGTCAAATAATTTCATTAATAATCTAATGATTGTCAGAAAAAATGGTAAAATTTAATAGATATTAAAGTTACACATATTCACTATAAACATCTTCATGGTATAACTGGAGAGTTTGAATCCTCACCCTCATAAGCATCCATTCGTTTATTTTTATTTATGTTCTGCTGGTTAAGGTTTTGCCGAAACATTCAACTCATATCAAGCTTGTTGTTAAAGAATGGAGCGTTACACATAGACAGTCCATTCTTTGCTTTGAGAAAAATAGATAGAAAGATTTTATAGATACATGAATAGGTGCAAAGGAAGAAGCAGCAATAAAATATTTCCACCGCCCGTTTATTACGTCGATGAAGTGTGATGTGGATATAAGAAAATGACCAACAAGGCTCACAGCTTCTGATTTGCAGGAAGCTATTAACACATTGATTCAATGTTTTATCGTTATTGTTGTCAACCGATATTCATGTACTTTATAGAAATACTCGCTTTTAGGCAGGATACATAATATCATTCTCTACCATATTCTATTAGAAGTTTGAAATTATGTTGCGTTTCCTCAAGGCGCCCGACTTCTATGATCCACCTTGTTAACTGAATTCTTTCATTCATTATTTCTATGTAGCTGTTTGCCCTCAAAAGACTTTTAGGTGTGAATTGTGTTAACTGCAGGCATACACGCTAAATCTCATCGGTATAATAGAAAGAGTTAATTTATAGAACAGCAATCAATCACTCAGAGACCATATCATGCTTCTGCCTTTAACACATAAGTTTAATAAAATGATATTACTAACTGACGCAGATTGAAACGTCCAATACATTGTGTGAATTATTGATAGTTGTACGAGTCTAGGGTACACTGTTTTTTTCAATCAGAAACTGTTTGTCTTTGTAATTTGCAAAAAATCAAATTATTATCTATTATCATTGAAGCAAGAAGGACTGAGTAGTGGTGTTTGAAAATGAAAAAGTATTGCATATTTGAAATATGCGATATATTGTTATAGATAAGACTAGTTTTACATAGATCTTTTCGAGTTCTCCACTTTGTTCTGGTGAATCACAAAAATCTAGCAAAAATATATATAGTAGTTTCGATTTTCAAGTAGTTGTAATTGTATACAGAATAGAATACTTTTATTAAACGAGCGGTGTGAAATTATGTCTGACTTAAATTGAGCGTTATCAAGTTAAAGCAGGGTGGCCATGTAACATTGTTGTATTGCAGGGAAGAGGAGCTCGCCACTAACTCTAGCAAGGAGACCGTCCTATCTGACGCCACCACTGCCAACCATACCCACGCTACCGATAAAGCATAATCTAATTAAAACATTTATCTAATCAACTACACTGTACATTAAACCACGAAACACCACATCATTCTCATACTATTATTGAAATTATTGTTACTAAAGCTGTTATAGGTATTTATAGGACAGATTCAGACTGTGTAACTGATCATTAAATGATGCCTGAATTTTTCAGGATCTTGTTAATGTTACGAATATTTCGGCATGACCAGTAAAATTTAACGTTCCATACTGTAAAATAAATAAGTTTGTTTATTTAATTATGGTTTTTATTTATTTTCCACTTTTATGTGATTGTGCTGATTCCATGTGTCATGGGGTTCGTGTTATCAATCATAATTCCTTTACCCTAAAATATTGTCTATTACCAAATTATCGTAAAACGAAATTGTTGAATATTGATAATGTCAGTCTACTACACAGGCCAGTGAAATGTTATATATAAATAGAAACTGTGAAATGCATTATACTTCCTGATTTGACACACCCATTTAATATCTTACATATAAAAATTCTCTACGGGATTTATATGGACAGAATGTATGTACAGTTCCAACTTTATTCGAATAAGTATGTGACAATAGATAATGAGATTGCGATAAATATTACCCTTCAATAAATTCAAATGAAGAAAGAAGTGTACATGTCAGTCTATATGCTCTAGAAATAATTCTATGTAATATACATATAATATAAGCTCGTATGAGTTAAAAATTTCGACTATAACTTGTGAGAGCATAACGAATGTCATATTTTATTATGTGTGAGTTGTCACGCTAGTGATCTTTAGGTGGGTATGATTTTTGATTTAAAAAATCAGTCATTTAATATATTTTCAATATAGAACACATAAAAAAATTACAGTGCAACGCCTATGTATGTATATTTCATCACTGATTTTAAAAGAAAAATTCAGCAGTCTACGGATTAATAATTTTATTGCGAATGTGATAACTCAGCAATGAAACTTTCTGGAAAAACTACCCGTACTACTCGTACTGGAAACAAACACTTTCAGATTTTCAAAGACACGATGTTATCAAACAACAAGAAAAAGAAAACAGAATTATTGATATAAGATATTTTTTAGAAAACTTTCATTGCTAGTGCAAAGTTAGATAAAACTAGTGACTCCAATGTTGTAATGATAAAAAAAAAAAATTCATTTTTAAATGTGTCAATACATATTTCTTTCATCATGGAATCAGAAGCTATACTTCGATTGTATTAGTCGCAAATTTTTGAACGTGTTGAGCTTCTGTACGAATGATTAGTGGTAAAGAGCTCTTATGCCTGTTGATAGATTTATAATAATACATTATACTTGAATACAATTTTCTGATACAATTGAAAATACAGCATGAGGCATTGCAATAGTGAGCGACAAACATTGAGTACCCTTAAGCGTACTAAAAAAAGTCCACCAAGTTATGGGAGATTGCAAAGCGAATGAAACTGTCTTTTTTGATCGTAATAATTTTGGTTGAATATAATCTGGTACCCATAATATATTTGAATCTAAAGCGTTTGGAGTTTGATTACAGAACTAGTGATATACTCTTTGAGTGAATAATAAGGTCAGATGAATCTATTGCATGTAAATAATGTATGATAATTAAAAGTCAGAATATAGAATCTTAGGAGGGATAAAAAAAAACCATGATAGCAAAGTTTGAAGAAGTGGAAATTTGGACAAGTGGCGTGATGTTTTGCAGGAGCATGCTAAACTGTGTGAATGCGTTAGAGGAGCACATACCGCCAGCGGAGAGCGCTGCCCTGATGGTGGCCGAGGAGAAGCCACATCCTGACTCATGTAAGGCCTGCCAACCTGACCAACATCACCCTTCATCACCTATCACCATCACCAACTCCATCACTGCAAGGCAAACAATTCCTCAGAGCTGGCTGTAGCTGTAGCATGAATGATATCAAGTCCCACATCCATGTATCGATCTACCCTTCTCTGAGTACACTAAATATAATGGATAATTGAACAGGGGTATAAGTGCTGCTGCAGTCTAGTCTATTAATTATATGGGTATGGTAATCTATTAAATAATTAAAAATCTAAGAGTATAAGAGAAGATTGCCGGATGTTTATTTTATAGTGTAAATATTTGCCTTAGCAAAGATTGCACAAGAATTAATATATCACTGAATAATTGTAAGCTTGTAGAACCCTGTATACCTATACCCAGGTTAACTCACATGATTTGCAACAATAAGAAAATTGTACATTACAGATTATAATCACAATCGCAATGGATGTATGCGTTGCGTTGAAAAATTTAATGAGACACGTCGCACCAGCTGGTACCATGGAAAGATTATTAGGTTCTTCTACGATTTTCTTTTTCTTTTCTTTTTTTTTTTTTTTTAATACACGATCTAAAAACGATATTTTCAATGCGCACCTTCAAATTTCTGAATAATAATATCACCTGTTTATTATTATTGTCTATGAGAAACTATTAGTTTTTCAAAGGTTCTACCACTATCCAGCACTCTTCTTCTTTCCATATATTATACTCTTAGTCTAAATTTCATAATCAAATACTTTACCATAATGACGATATTATTCATCCTGCAACACTGGATGCAATATTAGTTCACTACAGCGGTCCGTCCACTTTTAGCGGAATTGTTTGCTGACTGTCCCACATTAATTTGCATGCCACTCATTGTCTCTGTGTGTCTGTTAAATTTTATTATTTGTAGTTTCACTGTGAGTTATTATATTTTTTCCTCTATTATTTTGACTTGATAAAATTGTATATCTATATTATAGTCTCAGTTTTTCCCACAAATATAGGGGGAAACATTGCAGCATGGAATAAAGATATTAAAATTGTGAATTAACGTATTACGTATCTATGTACGATACTTTCTAATCGTTACATGATATTTTTATTATCTATGTATACCCTGGGTTTCTTGAATGATTCACAAAAGTATAGGTATTTTTTTGTCAGTAGTATACATGTATACTCATTCATGTGCTGTCCGATTGAAAATACTTTTACTGACGTGGATCATTTATGATTCTCTCCCGTGTACATAGGTATATTTTTCATGCCATCCTTGATTTTGTAGTATGTGAATTTACTCATACCTGTTAATTGTCCTTGATTGAAAAATAAACATATTTTTTTTTTGTTTTTTAATTGTTAACCAGATACACACATCTAGGTTCTTTTTTCAATATTCATATTACTTCAATGCATTGATACACCGTCGACACTGGCCTTTGTAGTAGCTTTAATCATAATGGGAAAACATTAAAATTTTTGTATTATAGCACAAACCCATACGTTTTGTAACATGAAGATATTAAAGATGCGGGAATATGTGATTCATTTTTTTGTAATAGTATAAAATGAAAAGTTTCATATCAAATAACAATCTTTTGTCACTTTGAATATACTGCAGTCATAGTGACAATATTGATACAACAGAGCATGAATGTGATATTAAACATGCATGCAAGCATGCTTAATGATTCCATTATTACAGTCAACAGTGAATCAGTCTGGCTCATAATTTGACTACCGATCAACTAGACAGAACAAACATTGTTAATCACTTGAACAAAGAAGATAATCACAGGAATCCCATATTTTTACTAATTCACATCAGGTTTCAACTTCCGACTAATAAATAACTGATTTATAACATAGCAGAGCTGTTTAATATTCGTGAGTGATTATTAAATATTCAAATAGTACTTCTTAGAGCAGCGATTATTCGTTGTCAACAATTTTGCTTTTTCTACATCGATATTATGGCAGCAGCAATTTGATGAATTAGCATTATGATTAATTTGAACAAGATGAGCACAGGGTATAGTGACTGTTGGGTTCCTGAATT
This sequence comes from Macrophya alboannulata, assembly GCA_949628255.1. NCBI lineage: Eukaryota > Metazoa > Arthropoda > Insecta > Hymenoptera > Tenthredinidae > Macrophya > Macrophya alboannulata. The sequence continues at coordinate 40,467,812 of OX451207.1, read as the reverse complement.
CTGAATATTCTGTATCTTGATAATCGTAGGAAAACTAGGGTAGTGGTTGATGTGCGAGTAAATGTCAATGTAAGTAGAAAATGTGCTAATATTGAAACAAATCTTTAAGGGGTGATGACAGTTGTGTTTGCAGCTGGTTCAGAGCGATCTTCCATCGCTCCCGCTCAACCGGAGAGGCCACCGCCCCCGCTTCCCCCGCCACGCTTTCCGAACAGCGGTGTCTGACAATGGGAAACTCCTCTTAACATTGGGAACTTTATGATGATGAACACACCGATGCCACTACCCCTGCTTCTGAGTACCAACAGCCTAACCCTGGAGAATCATCTATACGAAATTATAACGGAACGCAGCAAAGCCTGCGCAATGTTCCTTCGGAATAGCCTGCGCCGTGCAGCTAATGCTACGACTCTCAACTGGAACATAAACCCTGAGAGTAACGCACACTATACAGACTCTTAAGAGAATTTAGGTCATCAGTGCCTATTTCAATGGTGTCCAATTAAATACGGTCTAATTCATATTTAAATTCAAATCAAAGACATTATCCCAACACACACTTCGAACCTTAATTAGCATGTAGCTCCTCGTAATAAATTAATAATTAGTGAACATTATAGAGGTCTATAATACATTATTAATCAGAAACGATTAGTGTGTAATTAAAAAAAATCAATGCTCATTGACACAATTGCAATTATTGACCACATTAAATTATGTGTAATGGACTAATAGAATGAGGGAAATTGTGTGAACAAAAGAAGCTTGTGGGTGTAACGGAAGGTTTCCAAAGTTTTTCAAATAATTTAAAATTTGTGAATTGCTTCTGTTAATAGTTTTCATATTGAAATATAAGTGCTTCAGCTTGAATACGAGGAACACTGCGAATCAAATATTGTTCAACAATTTCATTCAATATATTGGCTGGTCAAAAGATGTCTCAAAAATTTTTTTTCATCCTCAAAAAGATCTGTATCTACAGAAAATGCATAAATGTAGAATATCATGGAACTTATGCCTTATCAATTTTTTTAGGACAATGAACAAAGCATGTAGCAGATTTGGAAAAAAGAACGACACGTTTAAAAAACAAAAATGGGGTGGAAAGCCTAATATCTGAATAGAATTGCACAATGATCTGAAACATCTGTTAAATGAGAAACCTTCCCTTATATGTACATATTATGTATATACATGTATACTTATACCATACATCATATTCTGCAAGTGTATAATAATCCTTCATTACTCAGTAGTATAGCAAGTTAAATCTGGCAATGTAGTATGTTCCAAGTTAACATTACTATAGAAATCTAAACTTTTTAGGGCCTGAAATTTCTTTATACGGACACAAAGTCAATTCAATAATGCTTTTTATCTTTACACAAAGTGAAAAAAAAAAAAACGCTAATATTAAACATATTGCACAAGAGGTGAGCAGCAAAGTTATTTCACTTCAATTATTAAACTAATCCCGTGATACTATTTGTGGATTAATTTCATGAACAATTTTCAAATAAAGGTGATAATTATAGCTAAAGATTCACCCTATGCTAATGGATAGGGATCAATTCTTCTTAAATCTATATTTACTGTCTGCAACGTTTAATACTCATTTTTCTGATATAAATGATTGAAGTGATACTTATGGAAAGTGGCGAAACGTTTTGAATTGATTTTTTTTTATTGAAAAACAAACTGAATCATCAATTGGGTTTAGATTTGATAGTGGATGTGTTACTAGTGCTGGGTAAATAATTTTGTTGTCTTCCTTGGTGTGCTTACAGATCTGATAACCGAGTTAAACAAGAAAAAAAAAAATTATGGGCTATTTGTACGGTCGACTTGACGTGTAAACTATTGGAAAAATTAAGGTACATAATATGATATTTAGTATAGATACGGGGAATAAATGAATTAAAAAATAAAAAATAAATAAAAATAAAAATAAAAAAAATTCAGTGCTGCGCACCATATAACGTACGTAATTTAAAAAGAACTTCTAATTATAAGCTGTCCAAAACATACAGAATCAGTGAGAAAGGCAATAAAGCTATTGAACTGAAAATATGCTAAAGTAGGTTTCCTCGCATTGTGGTACTATCAGACTTTATGATACTATTATTAAACGATTTAAGTTAGGTATAGCTACTAGAAAGGTTGAGCACAAAGAGAAGAGATGATAACATCGGATGTGAACCGTAAACGGGCTATGCCAACTTATGAAAATGAAAAGTAAATAAAAAAATAAATAAATTAAAATAAAAAAGGTCGGAGAACACGCGGTCTGTTACTTTACATTAATGGCTGTACAATAAATGCGGACCGAGTAATGCTAGCATATCCATTTTTAAAATACTATAAGCTTATAAACTCAATATGTACTGGTAAATAGAAGCAATTCCTTTGACTCAAAACTATAAATGCGTGAAGTCTGCTTTGAGAAATTAGTTCTAAGTATATAATTGATGATAATTTTACAATTTAAAGCTTTTCATGTAGTTTTTAAGGTTTCTATATGATTCCAAGATCATACTATGCAGCCAGAGTATAGTATATACATAAATATATATACTGATAGTATATATATAAAAATGAAACCGGATGAAAAACTTTTCAAAGAAATTTCAAACTCACATCAAATAGAAGGCGGATGAATTAAAATTATGTAGATTTTCAGGATGGTAGTTGCATAGATTGTTTTGAGTCAATAAAACATTGGTAAGCTCATTAACGCAACGTAGATAGAGCCTTACAAAGTTTGGATCAGTCCATCGAGCAAGTGATCACAATAACAATTTGTAAAATAAGTTCACTGCCATACAAATAAATGACTTGCGCTCTCACGAAAGCGCCAACGTTCCAAATATGGATGTGTACAGTTATGTGAAGATACTAATTATAACATAATTATAACTATATGATGATACTAATTATTATTATTATTATTATTATTATACATAAAACTAATTATTACAATATGGTGATATTAAGAACGATATGCATATTTAGAATAAAGAGAATAATTAATTGCAGAGCTACTATTATACAGAACGAAATTCAATATCTGATCATATGTAGCATTTCACTTCAGAAATTAATGCAAAAACTAGTCAATCTCATTTTAATGAAATTATGAGAAATCAATACCTTAATAGATATGCAAAGATCTATTGAAAGTTGTGATGGATAATAAATTTGAAAAGAATCAATTATGTTACCGAAACCTGATCACTAACAACTAGAATTTTTTTTTTTTCAAATTTGATTGTAACATTCAGAGCGAAATACAAAAAGTTGACTATGAAAAGTGTAGGTATATATTAAATATTTGAATGAAAAAGATAAGCTTTAGGATTCGTTGCCACAAATAAGTGGATAATTAGGCATATTTTAATTTTATTCAAGAAACATAGGTATTACGTTAATTTTAATTTTTCAATATAAAAGCTCTGTAATTGAAATTCATGCTAGTAGCGATTAATCACAATAACATACAATAGCGTATTACAAAAAAAAAAAAAAAAACCTACTTACCTAACTTGTAGAATCAATTATGTACAGTGCATAATACCTAATCTGATCGAGACTTTCGCAGCTCACTATCAATTTGTAGATACATCTCTTTGTAGTATCTCAGAATAATTTTCCCCCCTCTAGTGTTTCCTGGCAATCTACATATTCAGATTTTATGCAAGGCAGAGTAATAACATTGTATAGATCAATATGGAAAATAGTGACAAAGTTAAAATGTACATTAAAATAATTTTCTTTTATATTGATTTTTGTTGATATTCTTGTCGATGAGAAAATAAATGAAAATATACAAAATTATAACATGCTTTATCTATAGATTGATAGATTGATCGAATATTTTTAGATTATGCCCCAAGTCTCAACACTAATATTATTAGATAATCAACGATTAAGACAATGCTTTCATCAACCCATTGGGGTCTTATAGATTTGTTGGTAATAATTCAGGTGTTACAACAATTATCAATATAAATATTTCTTTATTGTTCTATATCAGTATTGCCATGTGAAATAAATTAGATCACTTAATTATGACCTTTTACACGGTCAATGGTGGATTGCCTCGAAAAACTACCTAGTCATTAAATTTCATTCTATTCATTATCATTTTTGTTATTCATTGAATAAAAATGATTGAAAATAAACAATTGATATTTATTACCACATTCTAAGACCCAAAAACGTTTGCCTCATTTTTCATCAAGTATTATCCTATGTATGATATTCTCTCGCCTCATTCAATCGATGAAACGTTTTTATTTACAATTTATCAAAGAAGTACCTAATAGTAATAAATAATGATCTGAAATTGGAGAGAATCTTGGATCTAAATTCAAAAACCTTCCAGACCCGTTAGTTAGGAACTACTGCTTGCTTGAAGAAACATAAGTTCGGCAAAATATAAAATTATTATTAATTATGTAATGTCTAAAGCTGAAAGAAAGTTATGGTTCATTTACTACGGTTTACATTCTTGATGATAAGGATCAAGAGTACGAAAATCCCGCCAAGTAGGTGGCAGCGCGCTATGTAGGTGTAATCCGCATCGTTTGCAAGGTTCACTGAACAAGTTTATCAGGCTGTGAAACCATGTCTGTAAAGGTAGCAAATTATTTCCATGGTGGATCAGTTTTCCAAAAATTTTAGTGGCTATGTACGAGGGGGAGGCACGCTGATATTAGCCATTATAAGACCTTCATTTCTATAACGGAAATTGCAAATAATGAAAAAAACTCACCATAAACGAACGAACTGCAAGTTCAGGTAAGGCTGGCGAGTAAAAATGAAGCATAGCGGCGTGGGCATTCTCAGTTACTTTTCTGAACACCTTGTGCCGAGATTCTGTCCATAAATCCATAGTTTCTCCATAGCCTTTGACGACAACCCATTCGATCATTAAGCCCTTGAATGCTATTACTGCTTTCAGAACGTGTCCCAGTGTTACGTGCAATACAGCATTTGATGCAAATGGACGTGACACAGACACTGTCATATCATTAAAGAGTCGGTCTATTGTAGCTATAACTGAATCCACCTGTCTGTTGCAATCAAATAACACAACCACTAAAATATCAACAAGCCCAACGATATAAATGAAATATGCCACAACTATCAAGTTATTATGAATTTATTAGTAACTGTTGGCGTAATTTCAAATTCCAAGAAAAGGGAAGAAAGGGTTGTTCTCAAAAATGTGAAAAATTATGACGTGGTGGGATTTTACAATGGGAACAATACAATACAATAATATGTTGTAAAACAGGAAGACTGAAAACAGTGTACGCATATTGCATGAATTTACAATGAATATCAGAATTAAATTTGACAAAGTGCTGTAAAGACTTTATAAACGGTATAAAAGTATACGTATATATACCAAAGCGGTAAATACTGAAGAAAAAATATAAAAATTTTCTTGAATTGAAAAAATTGTATGAAACAATGTTTTATACTTACTGAGGAGGTACGTTATGACTGCTGGTTTGCGTTCTACCTCTCTTAGCTCTGCTGGAGTTTGTATAAGATCGTTTTAAAGAGTTTTGACTTAGCAGAGTTTGCGCAACGTTGCTATACTCGTGAACTTTGTCTGTCCATTTGTAACTATTTACTAATGTACTGTAAAGAGCCTGTCTATCCTGCGTCGTCTCCTGACTCAAGTACGTAGTATTAGCAAGATTGAAAGGACCCGGCGGGGGATTTAAAGAGTTCACAGCTTGCTCTACATCCCTAAAGATATGAATTTTTTAAATCAATAAAAATTTGGAAATAAAGTGTGGAAGAAGCAGTGGTTTGAAATTTTATTACAACTTAGCTCGACGATTTACATTTCGGACAACCGAACATTATCGCGATTTTGATTACGGATCAGATCTTATTTTATTTATGCTTACAGATTTGGTAACGGTGAAAATTCAAGGTGTTATATTTTATGGGATTTACCTCAAATTTCCATTAACGGTGGTTAGGAGCTCCTGAAGTTCGAGTAAATATTTAGCCTCTTTATTTTCATCTCCGTGATCGGCTCTGAGACCGTTTGCTAATGAATCAAAAACTTGGCCAACACTGGAACGTAGTACTTTGATCGCCGTTAATGACGTTTGTAATTGTTCCATGGTTTATTTTGATCTTTAATTGATATTTATATGCCGATATCATTGACAAGATCGACAATGTTTACTTCAACTAACTTGGGAGAGTGATTTTTAGGTTATATACATTTATAAATTGCCATGCGAATGCACAGTGCGCATGCGTGTAGGACTCGAGGATCGATGTATAAAGCTCGAACTTCGATATTTCAAATTCGAAAAAGACGCGTAAATCAAGACTAATAAATCATGCAATACGATATTATAGGTATGAATATGGAGTGAACGTGATTTACTATTCTAGAATATTATAGGTATGTATTATGTATGTATGTATGTATGTACATACATACATGTATACATTAGGTGAGTTTGATTCTGACACATATGAAGTTGCAGCCAATGCTTTTGTCTTCTTTTTCTCTATGCTTATACTATAACAAAAAAAGACAGACGAATGTGGGTGCAACTTCATATGTATGTGTCAGAATCTAACTCACCTAAGTGTATGTATTAAATAATTACATTCTAAGCAATTATGTATACTCACTCAATGTTTCATAATAAGAAGACCGAGTTCAAGTGCGAATTATACGATTTCACACACCGTAACACAAAAAATAATTATTCCCCGCAGGCGTCTCTGATCGTCCAATGACTTTTCAAGACATCGTCGTCGAAATCCGAAGCGTAAAACGCCTTCGTCTCGTCTCCGTACAATATTCGATTAATTTTCGTTTATTTATTGTTACAATCAATCGATTACATATCTTTGTCTATATGTCGTATTTGTATATCGACTGTCTATGTATAATTATAGTGTCTTTAGCGAACTGTGCATCTAGTATTATCCATCTGTATACCAAGAGATTAACGTGAAAGTTAACACTCGTCACAGCCAACTCGGCACACTCCACGTTTTCCGGCTGTTTTTCGCAGGCTGGCCATGCGCTTTTCTTTTTAATTTCTAGTCAAATTGATGAACATCGGAAAGAATCGAAAGAAAAAACGGAAAGAAAAAAATAGCGGATGGCCAGCCTGCGAAAAAAATACGAAAAACGTGGAGTGTGTCGAGTTGGCTGTGACTGAGTGTTAACTTTCACGTTAATCTCTCGGTATGTATATAACTGTGGTCTGTAATTGCAGACTATGATCATAATTCTGTTATTTTACCGTTGCGCACAGTTTCAGAGAGACACGCTTATAAATAGAGTGGTTGATGTGCTCTTGTCATGACGGTCATTAAATCTTGCCGCGCCAGGTTCTTATCTACGTTGTACCATTTACTAGAGTAAATCGTCTGACACAGCATACTGCTCTAGAAATACAAATTGCAGGTCACCTCTTTTATTTTCTGAATTTGTATGTACACCATCGACGATAAATTATATCGAGGTGTTTATTAAATTCATATAAATACCTGTATTCTACAGTTTTAATCCGGCTAATCGATATACATATCAACTATGAAAGAAAATATATATTGTATCAATATATTCTGTGCTCCAAATTATCATCTTTGCTATTTTAAAGAGAATTCGGTACTCCGCGTGATAATAGTTCTTGCACACTCGGAAAGAAAAGAGGATGTTTATCCTCGCCTTGTATAGACCATTTAACCAGCGATAAATTGTAAATAATAAATACAATAAATCTTTACCTGCAATTACTGCAAATAGCAGAAACTAAGTTAACGGCACACTGTTTTTGTGCTAAACCGACTGAAATTAATAAAAAAAGAAATGATCAAAAAAAAAAATTAGGTACTTTCAAGCACAATGCTTGTAACACAATAAGTGAATTATTAAATCTTCAGTGTTTTACAGTCTGGCAGTGGGACTTTCATAAACCTGATTTAAAATTCCAAGATGCGAGCCATTCTTGTTATGATTACATAACTTGTTATATTTAAATGAACGAATAATTTATAGTAATTGTATATTCCGTTGAATCAAAGTTTCTCAGGTAAAATAATATAATAAGAAACAAAGGGTAGGGAAAAACCTTGACTGGCATTATATGTATACAACCGTCTTTCGTCCATTATATATCTTTCTAACAAATTGTTTTACTTCGCGAAGAAAAAACGTATACCAGTATAGTTTGAACCATTACCGCACACGTCGAAGCGATGCTAACGACATACAGACTGAGTACAATTTAGGAAAACATCTCGTCTATTAATTTCCTCATTTAGCAAGAAAAAAAAAAAAAAAAACTACCCTGCTAATGTTCCTTCAGTTTGTTTCCGAAAACTAGTAAATTCATGCCATTACACATAGTGGTGACATCACTCTAACGAAAAATAAAACTAGATTGACGCGATTAGTTGATGATGCTTTTACACACAGTTTTCGAATCCTCATCTCTGTCTTACCAATTTTTCCCAATCGCATTCTTCCCAATCGCATTCGCGTTAAGTGAAAAGACTGTTAATTTCTGAGTAATTTACAGCTGCTTAATTCTAAATATCCAATTCTATGTGTAGCTGCATGAAAAAACCGTAATATCAATCCGGGAGCAATATTCGTCGCATCTAGATTTTCATAATTCCTATTTTTTTTTTATGCAAGCTGCAACGCGTCAATGAGGGTTCCGGGCCGCAAAAACTTCGCTTATCCGTTTTAGTTTTTAAGTCGATAAGCAAACGCCCCGAAAGTTTTTGCGAGCAAAATTTAAAGATAACAATAAGAATCTTGTAAGAATCTTTGGACACCATGGATCCCGGAGTAGGAAAGATAAGCTAATTGTTAATTGGGAAATAAAGTTTAACGGTTGGACCAGCTCAATCTGATTATTTTGGGCAACTATTATGACAGTTAAGTATCTACCTACCTGCTGTCGTTCAAAACGTACCTGTAGCACGTAGGTAAGGGAATATTGTATAAAAAAATTTAAGTTACTTTTGGCTGATTCATAGCAAGGGCTGACGATACGAGAAAAATGGAAACAGCCATATTATGCTTTTCAAATAACCGTCATTATTGAAAATCTCTCGACGCGTGAAAAATTTGTTGATTTGCTTTCCGTTCGATACTTGGCAAATATGGATATGATTAATAATATATTTGACCGAGGGTCCCTTTATTTGTTCTCTCAGCGTATATTGACTGACAAACGTTTCAATCTTGTTGAGTTAACCAAGTCATACAACGAAAAAGGTATCATATAGATGTGCAAAGAAAAATTGATTCTTTACTGATTTTATTTATCATACCAAAAACGAGATATTCATCTGAAAATAGTGGCCACTAGCGTCACGAATAATTGAACGAACGTCAGTCATGGTGACTGAAATAATTAATCGCGAAATATTTGCGTGAACATTTTCTGTATATGATAGTCCAACGGGTTGTAGCTATCGTCGATTACATTTCATGCAACGTCGTTATTACGACTTTTCTGCATATTTGGAGAACCAATTCCGCCAATATCTTAGTTTGACAATTTTACAATGAGTTAATCTGGTCTTTATCGAAGTGATATTATTACTCTGACTATAACGCGCGATTGCAGTAAAGCCACATTATACAAATGATTAGCAACGTTACGAGGATGTGATGCTATTAGTGATAAGATTCGGATTAACTACGACGTAGTTTAAAGTGTGAAAAGTCATAGTGCTCCCACTGGCAAGTTCTGTTCAGTGACTTTGTGTGGTTAGTTAAGTTTTTTTTTTCTTTTTTTTTTATGTCTATTTTTCCTCGCTTTTTAAAAACTTTTATAAAACGACTGGCATTCTTTCCTGGCGAATAAAGAGCGAGATTCTGGCAGAGTTTTACGCTGAGGCTAAAACTTGTTCGTGGATAATGGAGAAGAGACACTCGCATCGTAGCTTTAGTAGAAGGTCTTTGCTGCTCGCAGGAAACAATAAGAATAAATGTGCTCGCTGAGGAGATATGCTAGACACTGTAATGGCTATAACAATCTCTGCCGAAGGAGTTTGTAACTTTTCCAAATTGATCGTACGAGGTGGGTATATACAGGTCTTACATACATGCAAAGTGGTAAGAGTTAGTGGAAAAATTCATAAACGCAAGTGCTTTTCAGATCGTGGGTTGGGTAGGTACGGCTTGACTCAGGTCAATGCGGAATGCTCGAGGGTAGGTATATTAAAAACGGTCCTTGTTTTTCTCTCATTTTTTTTTTTTTTTTTTCTTTTTTCACCTCCCATCAACAAAAGTTCAGAGTGAATAAAGTGAAACGATTTGTGGACCCGTTATGGTTGAAAATTCAGAGGAACATATATAAAATGGTTTAGAATTGAAAGTGACCCCCCGTTTCCCTTTTACCCCTCTTTCTCCCCTGCGGTGCTAGAGGGATTTGGTACGATGGGATAAGTGTAATAATTATAATTAGACTTTATGACTAGTACACCCCCGAGGACGCGGAGGTAGAGTAAAGCAGGTTTGATGCAATATTCATTATGGGGTACTTATACTACGATGTGTTAACGATTAGCACTTATTTACTGAATAAATTAGAGCCCGCTCTTTACTTGGGTTCTAATGAATTCTGGTTAAAACACTACACAAACTTCCGCATTGCTAGCTCGTCAGATATTTATGTATTCAGGAAGGGTAGGTAGATATGTACACCTACCTATAGATGAATTAATTTAATATCTTTGAATATGCCTGCTTACTCAACTCGACGCTGATTGGTTTAGGAATGAGCTGCACCGTATAAAGCTGGAGAGCATCTCGATCGTAACATTGAAATTTAAGATATAATACCTACAATATTCTCGGAAGTGAATTTTCGCTGAAATCGATCCAACAGTTATCCAGATATTCCCTAATGAAATTTCAAACTGCTATACCACTCCGATATTTGATTTTCAATTTGTGTCACATTGGGATAAAAAGTTCGATGCCTTGAAAACTTATACTAACCGAACAAATTTCATCCAAAGTGTACGAGCGATTGTCGAAATAAAACAGATAAAGACAGGGAAATAGTGAGCTAGATTCTGCGAGAATTGCATAAAGGAGCAGCGGCTTTAAATTATGGATTAAACTTTATTACTCGGGTATATGTGGCTACGAAAGTATAATCTATACTGAACAGAAAAACAATAAGAAAAAAAGGAAAAAACACCCTAGCCCAGCCCCTAGCTTCCGCGGATACCGCCTCTTCGAGCTGTTTGCCTTATCTCTCACAGATTCTACCCTTTACTCTTACCCTTTACGTAAAATACCCCAATCAGCCTTTTTGGCGAAACTTCTGGCCTAAAATATTGATATATTATTCTAATGTCGTGTTAATTAATATTGCCTGGGATAAGATAATAAGGGTGGTAAAAATATGGTCTGAAAAATGTTGGAAGCGTTTGGTAGAATGGAGAAATTTAACGGTGACCGATTATTTTTTTTTGGTTCAAATTCTCTTTCTCAAAATACTGAAATCCGACGAGACTGACGTCATAGCTTCGTACCGTTAATGATTTTTAAATTGTAAAACGTCCGCTGGTAGACCCTGGCTAACGAATTTACACAAAGGCGTTTTAGAGGTGAACAACGGAGGGAACCGTGACGATAAGTAAGTAACGAGATAACGTAGTTAAAATCACGTAGAAGCTTGCGAACAATACGTCGAGAAATGGCTGGGGCTTTGGTAATTTTGTAAAAGAGAGGACAAATGGTTTGAGGTGGTAGAACGTTGGGAGGAGGAAAAATTCCGTAAATTTAACACGCGATGAAAATGGCGGGCAAGTTTTCTTCCTATAATAAGATTTCGCCAGGTTCTGCAAGCAGAGTGGATTTTATATTCTCGCCGATATAGCTGCGAATGTATACCTACGAATATAACGGCTAGACTTGGATAGGGTAGTCTGAAAATTGAGTCACGTTAACAAGTCCATTTCCACCAGTTGTTACGTACGTACGTACGTTCGAATCCTGTAGGTACAGCCTGCAAGCAGATTTGGATCCGGGTACGATCTGCTAGAGAAATTCGCGATGAAACGACGGATCTACTTCTGGGTGCGTTATCTCGAAATTGCTTTATCCTTCCCCTTCCTACTTTCCTACTTTCCGCGACTTCCTTCACCTCCGTCCTTTATACGTTCATCTTCTAGAATCAAGATTCCAAAGTCTAGTTCGTGCCTAACTTTATGGTCAAAAGTTTATCGGCATTGACGGGAAAAAGACCCCAGCAAACTACTATCCGAACTGCGTAGTTCATATCCCAAGTGACGTATAGTCGATACTTACCCGCGGGAAGTTAAACTCGTTGGACTAGTGATCGAGTCGCGTATACTTCGAGACTATCAAAATTAATCAACATAATTTTCTGTTCATTTTATTTTTTGTTCTTAAAATGCTCGAGACGGACTACCTATACGCGTGAGATTTAACTTCGTCCAAGTGTCCCGCCGTTGTTCTTCAGAGGTCTGAAATCGGGGAAGAACTTTGGTGCCAGGGTCTAGGGCTTAAATCAAGGTAAAAAGAAAGCAGAAAGTTTCTTAAGCCTACCTTGGGATAACGGAAATGGTTTAGAACGAAAGAAATATTTGTAGGTGCGAACGTGCGGCTCGCAAAACTTCCGTCGAGTCAAACCGATCACCTGCACCAACATCTTACGTGACTTGCTTGATCAATTTACTGATATCAGAAATTTTCTATATATGGTACACCCCAAAGAAACATAACTATTCTAAATCGCATTAGTATTCGAATGGCGGTTGTTGTTTCTGCACACACATATTTACCAATACCCTACACATGCGTAGATACTTACACATTATTTCGCAAGAACGAATGTTTTCCAACCACTTCATGCATCTGAAAAACTTACAAAATTTTAGATCATTTTCTAAAAGCTCGATTTGAAAAAATTAGTCAGTTTCAATTCACGACAATTTTTTATAGTCCTCGTTACCTTGCAGGACTATAATGATCGATCCAGCTGCTGTGCTGAATGATGAAATGAATTTCGTTAAGTAGTTCATGAAAATTGCTCAAAAGTCCGGACTTATTACATTTTTTTATTGGAAAACCTGAATTTTTACCGCTTTGAGGGTATCTGATTGCTTTCGGTTATCAAACTGCCATATACTTGCAGGCGATGATAATCAACTCAAATTCCTATCACTCCCACACAGAGCGTCAATCTAATTGGCCAATTATAAGTTATGGAGTTTCGAAGTGCAAGACTACGAGTTCAGTGTGTGAGCGATAATACCACAATGATTAATTAGTCGAATCAACACATTATCGTACAGTATCTGATCCAGAACGATATTATATCAATTTAAAAATCCTCAAATGCGATTAGAAATTTGCAATAGTGAAAGGTTGTTATCGAAAGATCGGCAAAACTTTGGCTGATACCAATTTCCCGTTTCTTCAGTATTAAACTAACACCGTGTATGTATTTGTACTTCGATCTGTACCGCCTGAACAGCCATTACACTTAGTGCATGGCGGATGAGGTACTTCAGATAGAATTACGTCAATCATCAACTGGCACGTTGCCCTATCAGGTCGCACTGTATGCATGAAAGCTATTGATGATTAGAAATTCACAAGCAGCTTCGTCGACGAGGGTTATCGAATGTGTTTTAAAATCGATGGGTTAAAATTTCGATATTTATAATCGCTGCGATTCCAATAATCAGATTGCACCTCGTATGTGTAGGACCACGGAGTTTTGTTTGAGGTAACTAATTTATCCATGTCCGACGTATGTATGCATGTAATTATTCGTATCTCTGTCCGTTCATCTGCGTGGCTTCGATACACCCCGAGGTAAATGAGTTAGGAAACGATGGGGAGGCAGGGCGTTTAGCAGTTATCTTAAACGGCATGTCTCCCAGTTGGACACCTAGATAATTCCAGTAATCGCGTAATCTCCCTTGTCTTTTCCCCTAATCCGATCATCTTTCTCTTCCTCACCTCATGCGCCCGGACTACCCTTCTCCTTTTCGTCCTATTCGTGCCCCCGCATTAACATTCATGCCGGCGTCAGACCCTGCATATTTCATAGCTGAAATACCATTACTCCTGCGTAACGCGTGATGTAACCGTTGCAGTTGATCACCTAGCTAATAATACCTAACGTGATATTATATGCTGTAAGCTGCACTTCCTCAGACCCTGACATCGTATAGGTACTGGTACATCCTTTCGCTTTAAGACCAATACCTTTCAGACGTTATCATACCTTGAAGAGAAAATTGCACGTACTTTGCTGGATATGCGTGTAGAATCTTCAAGTACCTTCACGTTGTTCAAGCTGGAGGTGTGTACTCCTTAAGGGGCTATCCCACAGTTCAACCCTCATTTTGAAGTGGATTAGGAGGCTCTAATAAGATAAAACTTGCACTGTAAAACATACCCTGCAGTATTTAAGGGGTAAAATACGATCTCACGGAAACTTTTTTACCGAACAAGCAGCTTTGAGCTATATTTTTTTTTTATCAATATAGTCGATGTTCCAGTTCTAAATCGTATCGTTCAAATGACCTCTACTTTTTTTCAGGGTTATTTCATCACGTGTCTTTCTCTTTTTACAATTTCTCAAACTTGTTGAAAGTTGTGACAACCAGATGTGACCTCAACTGGACATGGATTTTTGATATGAACGCTCCTCACTAGCTGCAGTAGGTCTCATTTTGATAAAACCTCCCGAACTTACCCTACACGCATTGATAAAAAGGCTTAACTGCCGGATACCATTTCCTTTAGGCTTTGACCCAGCCTAAATTAACAGTAATACGTATTAATCTGTCATAATCCTCGTAACGCCAATTTGCAAAAGGGGTGATCTTTGCATTTGGGTTTCGTAACTATAAGACTGGGATTACAGCATCGTGTAGAAATCTGATTTAGAACAAGATTCAGGATAAAAACCGTATATGCAATCACATAAAATTCGTATTATTGTTCTAAGCATTTTTCGGGGCCAAGATATTCGACGAGATTATTATAGAGAGGGACTTAAGCCACTTTCGACGATTTTTGAGAAAGTTTAACTATCATTTATGACACTTTTATGAAGTAAAATGTATTTTGGAACTGTTACAGATCCCTTTTATCTTGCACAGAGGATACGTGGGAATACAGTAGCAGCTCACATGATCCATCATCGACTAAAAACTGCTGAAACACTGACCAGGTACCAACCTCACTCTGAAAATAAACCGTTGATTTATACCTACCTCGTGTATTTCTACTTCTGTTAATTATTGCTTGAGTTTGTTGCGAAGGGCAGACCTGCGATTTGCCAATTGATTGCATATTCTAGCCGAGTTTTACTCGACAGACCTCTAAATGGTCTTGGTCTATGCCTCTCCACTTATCCCCGCTAATGGAGATAGTTCTCTTTCAAGACGTGTGAATAGCGCACGAGAAATAAATCACTTGGTTTCGGATACTGGCCCATACCTCTGACAGGGTAATTACGTCTATATTTGAAAATGACGATATCTGTCGATGATATTCGTCAGTAATCAATCGAACGAGTGTAATACATTGAGAGAAAAAAATTAAAACTGAAATCACTACTCCCTTAAGCTTCGAGAATCAGGTACAAAACTCTTTCCATTATATCCCAAGAAAGCCTTTTACTCTGGTCCTCGTTTTCGGATTTAGCGCAATCTTCTTCGTAATATCAATTATTCTGAGACAGTAAATCGCATTGCTAACGGGTCCGTAAGAGATGTGGAGGCTTTGACTCGCTGCCAGCTACTCATGTCGTTTACTTTACTACCTGGAAATTACTTCGCTGATTCCATCCAGATACGATTCGCACACACGCTCCTGCGAATGAAGGAGCACTTAACCCGGCTTAACCATTAACGAGCTTCTGGTGCATGCGAAATTCCAGCTCGAAACTGGCACAGTTTCGGCATTAATCGATCAAGTATAGGGTAACGCGGTAATTGCTATATTGCGCCTAGCTATATATTGACGCGAGACATCTCGTTCCGATTGGAACTGTTACTGTAGAGCTAAATGATCAAAATGATTTATTGGATACACAAAATCGGTATAATTAAGGTCCCTTTCTCTGATCAATTAAGTTTTATTCGCTTCCTAAGCCTCCGTCTTGTTTAATAACAGTGACAACTTTTGAGAAGTTCTACGTTTATTGTTGATCGGGAGATATCGCGAGGAAATTGCGAGCCCTTAGTATCGTGAGTTTTAATCTTAAGGATGGTCTATTATTCCGGTATACTACTAGCGTAGATTCCCAGGGCTGCGAGCTGTTAACCTAGCTAAGCTTGTTGAGTTCAACAAATTGAGGGCTAAAAACGATGTGGTTAGGGGAACGCGATAGGCCGGAGGCGTATGTTTAATCTGCAGGAACTAGTTGCATTCGCTGTATAATATGGACGAATGTATAACGTACATACATACATACATACATACATACATAGGTTGGACTTTTTTATATGCAATAATTATAACGATTCAACGTCCAAGAGCGTAAAATAAAAACTAAAATCATGTTTCACCGCTAGAAATGCTACAAAAACGTTATATACCTAGCGTTGATATTTCTGACCCGCTTGATCATTAATTTCATCGTCTATATGCATAACTGCATCAGTTTTCATTATTTTTAGTGAGGCCGAGGTTTGCTTAGGGTGAAAAGCGTTTTGCAGTAGTTTTGTTTTCTTACTCGAACCTGCTCGTGGGTTTAATTTTCAACCCTCTAACGTCTGGAATTCTGAAGTACTGTAAGGACAAGTTGCGATAAGAGGATCTGCAGTGGACCATCTTAACTCTTATCCGTTAAAGTATCATGAAATAAGCGCAAAAAAAGGGGGAAAAAAATAAAGACAAGGTTCAAGACGCGAGGAGAGCGTCAGAAATTGGTATCATAATATTAGCATAAAAGAAATATCTGCAGAAAATCTCATTAACGCCAAGACACGTAAGGAAACTTTGAAATAAGAAACTCAACTTTTTTTCTTTTTTTTTTTTTGTTCCTCGAGTGGGTGGCATGAATATTCCATCGAGTATCCGCTCAAACGAGGCAATTAATTGTTTTAATAAGGGGGGCTAAGTAAGTCCAACTCCAAAGTTGGTCTGCGATCCCCGATGAGATGGACAAAATCCATCGTAATACACGATGAACATCATTACCAAAGTATGGTGTAATTCTTGAGGATTTCCGCACGGGAACACGATTTACAACGATTTCTTTATTCATTATCCTGTCACTTGCCGATACCTATAATGTCTCTGAAAGTCAGGATAAGTTGAGCTATAGTAATAAAATTATGGGAGAAATAAAGTGCTGAGAATATTTTTGGTTTAGGTATGTTATACCTATACCCGATTTTCTAGCCAGTCACGGATCCGAGGCTCACGTTTACAAAGAAATGATTACTCAAAGATCTTATCTGAGCCAGTTGGCAAATTGAAAAGTCTGACAAATGGTGGCGCTGTGCAAATATGTGCGATCCCGTTTTTGCGGTAGTTTTTTGCTTGCAACCGCCAGGAGCGAACCACCCATCACTCCATCCAGCCACAAAATGCCAATCTACGTCTAGATTTGGCTCCGTACGTAGGCCATGAGAATATGGTACAACAAAAACCTTAAAATAAGGTCAATTTTATAAATATTTTCTCTTTTTGGGTTATCCTTGATCACTTGGCATACCCACGTTTAATCGAGAGAACGTACGATCAACGGTTGAGTTACGTCTCGGTGCCAAGGATCGAGTACGGATTTCGAAAATGAAATATATACGTAAACGATATCCGCGGTATAATTTGGCGAATTTTTTCAGACAACTTATACGTCAATTCAGAAGCACTAGATTATATACGAAATTAAAAATATTTACAACCAATGTGTACAATAAATTCACGAACAGCTGTCTGCATCATGCAAGTTCGCTAATTATGTGCAAACGTGTAGATCCGCATGGATTTAGGCCGAAGAAAGGATTATGAATTGTATTGCGGGCCTAAGAATTCACGACCTTCTCGTTCGTCGTGGTCGTTTGTTTGGCAAAACTTTACAAGAAGGTATATATGGTGTACGAGGAAAACCATTACCGGTTTGGCACTAATTGTATATAAGAGTCGCGACCTCCGGTACGCTCTAAACGCTTATTATTTTGCTAGGTTGCAATAATTACAGCACCGGTTGGTATTACTTGGTTGATAAATTTCGAGGAAAGTGTGGTGATGAGCGCGAGAACCTAGTAGTAACAAGCTTCGTATCTAATATTTCTATGAAAGGGTGTAGCTGTAATTGCTCTGGCACATGTCAAGGAGACTCGTTTGCGGTGACATCCAGCTCAGAAATTACGATGGTATGGCTTAAATTGGGGGCAATTTTTTTTTCTTCTGATTTTTTTGCTGAATTTATTCGGCGCCCGCACTCGGTACTTCAATTTCTTTCAAATTTTGTAATTCACTTTTTTTTTTCTTCTCTCTCTATATTTGTGTACTTTTGGTGATTTGAAATTCATATACCGGTCATATTTCTCTTTCAAACCTTTGTTTTTGCATGACGAACAGAATTCACTTTGCAATTTGTTAAACAAACCTTGATTCATTCGTCTGAACGAGATCCACCCACCGAACATAAGACGGAGGAATAAATGTTTTTTTTTTTCACTCAATTAGATCGAAGATGATTCGGAGGTATCGTGATACGAACTTCAGTTTATTGATGTGTTGAGGTAAACGCGATTTATTAGAAAAATTAGAAATATACTCTCTTTCTCTTCCCCTGCTATTTTCGATGTCCATTAACTTTTCTCGTTCGAAAAAAATGTTCTAAAAGTCGAGCAGAGTCCCTAAAAAGCCATTTCAGATGTCGTTCTAAACTATGGACTTCATATTTTGTAATTCTTCAATTTTTCATTCCTTTTGTTCTTCATTCTCATTCTATCCTCAGCTCTATGAGCTCCGGGCTTCGTATATGATTCATCATTTCTACACCCAATCTATTTAATTCCTTTTATCTACCATCAATTTTTCTACTTCCGTAATTGTTTCCCCTGTCACGGTGAATTTCATCACAGTTCCGTGTCCCCCTTCTCCAAAAGTCTACCTGTTCGCTTTCATCTTATTTCAGCAGTTCTGAACCCTGCCGTCAATATTATCTTGCTTTTCTTTTCCCCTCCTATACCATCTGGGTATATTACCTAAGGGTTTGCATTCCAGAAACCACACCTTATAATCCTTTCAATGGGCTTTCAAAAGCTTCTTCCTACATTCACACGTATATAAGAATTCCTTATACACCTTTCCTCTTCATCCCGGATCTCTAGATTCTGCCACTTCCAATCCAGCTATCTCGTGTCGTTCGTGCAATTCTCTTTTTCCATTTAAATATACCAAATGAGTGAGAAATTTCTCGATTTATCGAATTATTTTCGAATCTGTCGATCAATTTTAACGAAATTTCGCGCACAAATATCTCGAAGAATTTATACACCAGGCATTGAATTCAAGCAAAATTGATCCAGAGGTTTGAAATTTGATCAGGACAAAGCTCAATAACTATCAGATCGATTTCATTGTCATTAAAATTCACTGTAGAATCCGTCTTCCAAGATGAAGCTATTTTCGATCCCAATATCTATTCTCGTTAGATAAAATCTAGCCTGAAGCACACCTATTCAGATCCAGCGGTATGTATTTTGCGTATATTTCGTGCAATGCCTATTATTATTATTCGTACAATATTCGAGGATTTTTTTTTTTGCATACATGACTCTGTGCCAAATGTGCCTGCCCAGCTTGAAGGGTATAATTTACCCGCTTTCCGTGACCCGGTTAAACTTTGAATTCACCATTCGTCAATAAATTTATAAAGAATGATCGAAGGACCTGCGCGGTGTAAGGAGAGTAGGCCTAATTCATCATATGAAAAATTGTATAACCTTTTGACTGATGTATTTTACCGTGGTAAACGTATAGACGACATTAATTTGACGCTCGGCTATAGGGTCGCGCTTGAGTAAAAGCTATGCCATAAAAGAAGAAAAAAAAAATCGAAATATAAACTAAACTACAGTAAAAGCTGATGGCTAAAGAGAGTGAATCTCGTGAGATGAAAGTACAAGAAAGTAAATTTCACAAAGAGAATAGAAGCAAACGACCTAGCTGTATTATTATACCTTCGCGTCAGCACTATATGATTCAGATTCAACGAGGGGTAGGTAACTGTAATGTTCACCCATCCGAGAATCTCACAGATTCCTACATAATTCTCGTTCGGTTTAATTAAACTACTGACGAAATCAGAGGCTTGCGGTTACAGAGCTTCCTCAGTATAACAAACCTACCCTTGAACTATGACGTATAAAGGAACGAGATTTTGAGCGATGAGGAAGATGTTATATTTCGATAAAGATTTGTGATGCGGTTGAAGGGTAGATACAGTATTCGCGATTATTCTTGTCTTTTTACCCTTCTCCCAAGCACGCTGTTATATTGATTAGTATTTATTTTCTCCACCGGAAAGACGTGATGTGATGGAAAATGAATATTTTAACAACTAAGTAAATCCATCAACGTTAAGTTTTCAGACGGGCCGAATAACAAAGTAGGGATAGGGAGAGAATAAGAGTGTAAAATGACATAAATTTTACATAAATTTATCCCTGTATATATATATATTGTTGAATTTGGATTAGACCGTTTCAAAAAAGCCAAATTTGAGATGTACAATTTCTTGCCAATTTAAAGTAATCGCATGTATGCGTCAGGATTCGCGTGGGAGTTGTTTTCTATTGCATGTGGTACGAGAAAATCGATGAGAAATTGAAACTGATATGTCTTGAATTTGCCTCTTTTTCGAAACCTGTACCATAAGGCCTATAGACGTAGATATATCGAAAAAGGGGGCGTAGAAAGGGAATAGAAGTCAGAAAGATTGCGGAGAGTGGGCTAAATTAAAGAGTATTTATACAGAGTGGTCGAAAGCGGCTATCTCTCGGTGATTGATGACGCAAAGATTTGCATGGACTCCTCCCAATCCTGGTCTACGTAGCATTGCGCGTTTAATGCGGTCAACATACCATAAGCTAACAATATATATATATATATATATATATATATATATATATATATATATATATATATATATATATATATATATATATATATATACCTATATATATAGGGTATTATAGTTATATACCTACTACTTTGAATTTTCTTTTGGCAAAATCATTAATAATCGGTGTATAACTTTTGTTCCGGAAAACAGCTACGGAAAATTTTCGTTGCGCGTCATACCGCGATAGCTGCCGATCCGTACCGCGTTGAAAATTGTATAGTGGGGAAAATTTTCGTGTATTCGAAAGAGTATATATAACATTTCATGAATATTGTATAATAAATATTTAAAAATTCATCAGCTAGCCAGGAAACTCGGGGAAAACTGTACCACACGAGGAAACGATTACTTATCTTAATGAATAGCTATACACGTATCGATTCAGCTACTCTAAAAGTCCTTGTATATTATGCATTCATGCGCGAGCATGTATCTACGCGATAGTAACTAATAGCGGTATATTAGTAGTTAATAATTTCATCATAACCACCGATCCCGGCATCAGAGTACATGTAATACGAAGAGGAACTTGAAGCTCGATACTTCAACGCTCGTATAACACTGCGTTGAAAGTGAGGAAATTCTCGTATGGGGATGATGAAGGCAAGAAGATATGCTAACATTATGCCTATAACGCGAATAGTTTTCTAATTATACTTGGTATATATAATTACGTTGGTGTAAAATGAATGAAGTAATAATGTTTGGTATATTATATACATATATATGGATGCGGTATGATATAATTGTTCGGATTATCTGGGATTACCTGGAGAATTACCCGGTTTACGCTATCCGCAAAACTTTGGGTAAGCTGATTATCCGACAAATCCGATTTCTGGAAGAAATCTAAGAGTTTTCGGAAGGGGATTGGGGGCGGGGGTGGAGGGGTCCAATAACGGAATGAAAGTTATGTTTGTGTAGCTGCGGTATTATACTTTCGCGCGCTTCTCATTCGTCTGACTTTTTCTGAACTTTGCCTCACGTCAGACGCGTTGGGATTTGATACATCTTTGGCGATATTTTAGAAGAAGAGAGAAACCAAGAAAAAAATAAAGAAAAGAAATAAATACAACAGGAAGAAAGTAAAAATGTACGATCGTGGATAGAATAACTCAAAAGAAAAAAAAAAAAAAAATCAAAAAACTGAAAAAAAAATTATTCTTATATAAATCCCGGTATGATATTCGAATGAATATACAAGAGGCGAATTTTTTTTTTTTTTTTTCCCGGCTCGGCATCAAGTCTGCAATATAAATCTACATAAATCTTGATTTTAATTGCGTTTATAACTGATGAGAGAATATCTGTTTTACTGTGTAATTAATTCAATACAATATTTTTTGGAATTTCATCTCTCCTACCAAAAAAATATCAACCTTACCCGGCGAAATATTTTTTTTAATCGAAATTTACTAAAAAAAAAAAAAATGCCAACGTATTCTAGGTGTGAATTTTCAATCGTTTTGGGGGACTAGTCAACGTTATCGGATTAGGCTCGGACTTGGCGGCGATTTTTTTTCCATAATATGAACATATTTTTTTTGGCAAGAAGGATGAAGTTCTAAAATGACCAAAATAACGGACACCCTGATATAGATATACTTATATATCTCATACTTCGATTATTCTTTACTGTCGTTATAATTTTTCGATGAATTTTTAACACAATTTAAAGAACTTCTTAAATCCCCTGCAGCTATCACGCGAGACCGAATATATAAGGCTTTTTAAAGTCCCGTATATAAATTTTGAAGGACAACTAGACGGGGTAGAATTGATGCACAGCAATGTAGACACCGTTATTGGGAGTCATGCCAGGCCTGACATCAAGTAATATATAAAAGATACCTGCTCGTGTTCAATTTAAAAAGAAACTCCTAGTATAACGTTATAATACAAAGTCTGTTGCCCGATACATCTGTCACCACTGAGTCACCTTGTCGTCGGATTTAGTTCCTGGGAGATGAATTTTTCCATGAAAGTAAGTCCGAGGTTCCTTAGGTGCAGCTGTATGGCGAGAAAAGCCCATTATGAGGTTGAAATATGAATTTTTGGATCCGTGTGTTTTTTCGTAGGGCTATTTAAGTAGCTTCGCATGGATGTAATAAATTTCTATGTGTGAACACGCTCGTCTTGGCTATAAAAGATTTGGCGCCTCAGATCCACAATCTGGATATATGTATAGCGATATTCAGAGTATAATCAACAGTCGCAAAGAAAGTCCTTCTTTCCACTTTTTTGGGGCCAGGCTGAAGTTTCGATCTTTAAAAGTTCCGAACGATCAAAATTACGAATTCTCATACGAGGCGATTTCGAATTTTCAGAATTGTTATAAAGTTTACACTATTAAAATTCGGTAAGATCAGGATGCAGGTGGCTCAAAACTCCGAAAGTCCAAGAATTTGAAAATTTAATGGAGAGGCACGATCGCTTCATGCGTAAATTTAAAAAACCGGAATTTTGGCTTTCGGATTCGTAATAGCTTTGGACTCGGAGGGTTATATAAAAATCGGTTATTGCTGCAAAGATCGAAAAGTAAGAAACCGAGTCACATATAATACTGACTTACACGAATTCCCGTACATAAAGAAATATGAATATAAAACCGGCGCCGGATGTCTCTGTGTTACAGCATATTACATATTATATACATCCACGTGAGTATTTCAGTACAGATCTCGGCGCCGAAGGCAAGTTTAGTTTTTAGGTGGATCCGAAATCCGCCCATTGCCTGTATCAGTTTCTTCATTTCCGTTTCCGACATCCTATACCTCCTGGTAGATATTGTCTCATGGTATGGCAAGATCCGCGTTGATGTTCTTAGATAGAAAACCGCGACGGAGTGTATTAACGTATACGTTGGGCTCCAAAAGCCTGCATTGCGGTATAACTACGAGAAAAAAATTTACCTTAAGTTACACACCTGAGATTTGACTTTGACGAAGCTTTCCATACAACAACGAGACCATAAGCAATTATTAATAATCTGGCATATTGAATTTATCCGGAATACTTATAAATACGTGGTTTGAAATCTTGGAGTAAAAAATATTTTATGTATATGTATACATATATGTATATACCTATATAAGGGTATTTTCTTTGAGCTTTAGATTTTTTACGCAGCTTACAACAATCGAGCAATTTCAGGGTAGGTATTCTTTATTTTCTTCTTGGATTTAGTCGGAAGGTATATAAAGCCGTATGTATAGGTATAGGATCCATATACTGACCCCATTTCATTTCCCGGGCAATTGAGCCGACGAGTCACAATGGAACGAGTCTGGCGTCGGGTCATTCAGGACGCGGAAGGACCTCAATGAATAATATAAGGAACCAGTATCAGCGATTTGACCTCTGACTATTTAGCGAGTGCGAACCCTCCGGAATTGATGAGAAACAAAAATTAAAAATGAAGGAAAATTCGAAAACGATTTTTCTAACGTTTATTGCCATGCAGCTACGTACAGTGTAACGGATACCCCTTCCAAAATCTAATTTCTGATTAGATTCGGGTATATCCTAGCCGAGAAATACTCCTAGGAATTCTCGCCAGCTATCATCTCTGAGTGTCCTCGGGTAGTTTTCTATCGTCAGAAGTGTGTCCCTGAACGAATCGCGCCAAGTAAAAAGATAAATAAATAAACTACCCTCGCGAATGGCTCAATATTGTGACCACCCTCGCGTCCTCGACGGTCCCGTGTCCCCCGGACAACTCTGCAGGATACCGTGTACAGTCTATGGTCACCCCCGGGGAAAACCCTGACCAATGGACCCGTAACTCACACCGCTTCGACATCCGTACGGTTTACACAAAGCACCAAAAGGGGAGATAATTTGGGAATGAAAACCGTTGCGACAGATTTCTGCGATTATCTTGTACGTATGTACGGTGCCATATACTCCCGTGGGGGTGTAAACCTGTTATTCGAAATGAATAAAACGATCGGAGATGAGAAAATTTGAATTATTCGGGGCCTTCTTCGCCTCGTGTTTTGAATGTGACATCGAGTTCTTCGTTCCTCGTATAATATACCCAGGGCTAGGAGAATTTCCCTGGTTTTCGCGAACATGGTATACGGCATTCCATTCAGCAACGCGTCTCGAGGATGAGCTAAGGATCGTAACGAGATAGACTCCCGAAAAAAGCGAAGGAAAAATCGAAAGAAGAGGACAGAAACGGAGGAAGCTAGTAGCGGTTAATGAAAGAAGCCACTTTAAGCTTTCTTCTACGTATAACCGGGTGCCCCATTCTTACACGAGCTCAAGTTTCCATACAACTTCCACACCTAACTAACAGCCAACAGCAAAGTACTTTTCTTTATTAATTAACTCAACGTCACCCCAAGACTTGTCACGGTAGCGCAAGGTTCGTCGTTTAATTTTGTCCTCTCGTTATATCAACGATAAATTTTCGCCTTCTTTCTCTCTCTCTCCGTACGTTTAATCAGATCGTTGGAGGACAAATGCAGGAAACCTGGCGTAGAAGCATGTCGAACGAGAGGTAAACGCGTTGTAAAGACCTTGGAGTCCTTCCGAAGGGAATATCCATCCCCTATGAAACAATGTAGAAGGAAATGGGGTGCAAAGACGGGCCAAAACCCTGCCAAACCACTTACTTCGAACAATGATGTCGAGATAAAGAAGAAGACCGGCTAGACAGAGAGTGATATTCGATTCCAGGTCATGCTACAGTGTTCAATGTTCATTTAACAAAAACCAACGAAATCGTAGCTTGCAGAAGCAGCAGCAGCAGCAGCAGCAGCAGCAGTAGTAGCAGAAATACTTTAGGTCTTTAAACACGATCGGGTTTATTGTGTGAAGAAATACATATCAGTTTTCCAATACCAAAGAAATTACTGTTGGTTCCCAGGTTGACGGCACAATCGTTAACCTATTTTTATACACGAGATGATGAGTATCGTCGTTAAACGGCTATAGGCGAAGTAATAATTGAGTTTCTGGTTTGCAATCATCTGTAACAGAAGTATATTATATTATAGTGCCCCGCGAGGATTATAATGTCAACTACTTCGCGATTATACGAAGATTATATCTTCCGTCAAGCTACGAGATTCAAGATATGAGAAAAACATGTTTACTTTATATAGAGATACGAAGATTAAACGGAATTATAACAAACTATGAAAATACGCGTGTTCAAAGCTGATGGGACTATATATCACGCGTAGCGTCGCATATTATACTGAGGTAGATAGCTCCCATAAATCCAAGGTTTTCTCTCGCCTCCTCGAATTGCGGCTATAGCGGAATTCTCATTCAACTTTTCCGTCGTTTGTAGACTATCTCCGTTTTATACGTTAAAAATAAACGCGAATTTCCCGGCTATACCTATACGCCCTGCAAATCCCGACGCGATACTACTTTTTTTACAAGCTCATTCTACTCGAAGAAATTATGGTCTGGAAAGGGCCGAGCGTTAATCCAACGGATGAAAACCTTTAACGAAACGCAAGAATATAACATGAAAAAAAAACTGTACAGATTCTAGTCCCTTATATAGATCTACACGATCTTTTTCTCCATTTTCTGCACGTCGTCTATGCAGTCAAATGCAGCTATGGAACATTCCATGAACCGCTAGGAAATCCGTGGAATGCACTCAACTGCAGCCAATATGGTATCTACTTTGCGCAGGGATGCTGCGGTATGTATGTATGGACCTCTACACCAGACAGAGATGACAGGATCCCAGAGTTCAGAGAGCAAATAGATATTAAATCAAAAATCGTGTTGTAAGCCTTGAGAGCTCAGTGTCGCCTCGTAAATAATTGCATTGCTTTTCCCATGTCGACAGTTACCGTGTCCCAGGATCATAGAATGCGTCGTTATGATGAAGCATCAGAATATTTTACATCCCGTTGCCAAATAGTAGGCGAAAAATATTTCGCGCGGAGGAAATAAGTTGCGGGGTTCGTAGTAAGAGCTTAAAAAATTTTTTTTTGTTGGGGATATTAAATATAGTATCGTACCAATATGGCATAATTCAGGCCTTTATATAGTCTCGAGTTCCGCGAGACAGCGCATCATATGATTGAGGCATTAAAATAATACTTTATTTTATATTGTTGGGCTCAGTTTTATCCCCCTCGCAATTCTCGTCTCGTAAAAAGGGAAAAAGTACTCCGCTGTGTTTCTCTGTATTGTAATAAAAACTTACTGAGATATGAAGGAGAAAAAAGTCACGTCGCCGGTTTATTTCGTATAATAAAAATTGCGAACTAATTACCAATTATTTTCGTACCATATATCTATGGTAAAAAAAGAAAAAAAAAAACAAAAAAAAAGTCTTCACCTCAAATCTTTCAACCCTATTTACTATTGTAGTTTCCGTATAATCGAGGAAAGGAAGAGAATCACCCACTAGAATTTAAAGTGAAACATTGGGATTTCCCCATCAGTTGTAACTGGCAAACTTCTCGATGTTATTCCATCAGATTCAGCCTCCAAGTTACTTAAATTCTCTTTTAAACTTCCACTTCGATTTAACGGTATGCCTTTTCCAAGCGTGCCAAAAAAGCTTGTTATTTTAATTAAGAAATTAATAATGCCGGCAGAGCCACCATCATATTGCGCGTTTCGTCAGCTCAAAGTCTGCGAGCTACCAGTCGAGCATAGAGACTCGGCTTCTGGAGACTGGGCAGCGACAAGACGGCTGATGGTAATCTCTGCAGTACGAAACGTGCGGATTTCAACTGAAGAATGAAGGGTCAAAGGAGAAGTTATTAATTCATGTTTTCCTTGAAATCGGGTAATAACTTCAGATAAAACAATGCGCTCTCCTGCTGTGCAGAGAAACTTGAGTTAATTAGATTCAGCCTGTCCTCTTCGCACAACCATGAAATGTACTATGGGTTGATTTTAGAGTGCACTCATTGGATAGCCGAATGAAACCAATATTTTCAAATGAAAAACCGTAATCCGCACGATTATTCTGCACGAAGAAGAAAATTCTCTTTGGTATATCGGCGCAAATATTTGCGGTTTTTTTCGCCTCGCGATATTTAAACGCGTTTTCACGGTGGAAATTTAGATGTAGATATACACACGAGCCCCGTTATTCGCGTAGAACTTTGCACTATTCCTGCTGGAATATTCTGTTAACTGTAGTAGATGGTGCGGGTTTTTGCTGTTAACTTGAAATATATCTGCCCCAGAACGCGCGTTCGTAGCTTAACCCCAGGAATGCAGATAATTTAAGGCGTGCATGAATCAATTATCTGCTCGAGAGCCTCTGTCGAATATCTAGGGGAAATTTCGCAGAACTTCTACGGGTTAAAGTTGCGCCAATATTTCATCGACTCACGATCCCCAGGGTATTTTACAATCTTTTATTAATTAGTTAAACATAGAAAAGTTCACAAATTAGGTATAAGGGAAAGAACACACTGAAACCAAAATGTTAATAGCTGACTCGCTAATTATCACGAACACAAAGTTCCCCAGTCGTTCTCCGTAGATCGTCGTTTTGTATTCGTGGAAATTCGACCTATTCTATTTTCAGGATGAATACACATATTCAAGTTAATTTTTTAGTGAAATGAAAGCTTGTAAAATTTGAGCTTGCGATATATTTCTTCAATCAAAAATCTCTAAATTG
This sequence comes from Macrophya alboannulata, assembly GCA_949628255.1. Taxonomy (NCBI): domain Eukaryota; kingdom Metazoa; phylum Arthropoda; class Insecta; order Hymenoptera; family Tenthredinidae; genus Macrophya; species Macrophya alboannulata. The sequence continues at coordinate 40,439,024 of OX451207.1, read as the reverse complement.
CAGTAAAAAAAAAAAAGTTTCGTGATAAGTATATTGCCACGTGCATCGAAAAGGTGTAATCTATTAAACCGTCTCCAGAGTGGTAAGCACTTTGTGATTTGCATAAAATAAAGTGGGGTGAATGGGGAGAGCTTAGAGTATTATGTGATCGCGTGGCAATCGGGCCACCATGCGAAGGGGGGCGGTAGGGGTGAATCGGCAAGGGCGAAGAAGGAATATTATGAATCTTTGCTGTCAACAGACAAGCGAATAATATTTGCATAAATATAAAGGAATGATTTAACGAAGGGAAATGGATTATCATTATCCATTTGATACAGCGAAGACTCGCGGCAGTGTATACGTACAAATTTTCGTGGAATGGCAACGGAGTTTTCATTTAAATATTGTGGAGGCATAATACTTTGACAAAAGAACAAGAGCGGAGTCGGACAGTAGGTTGTACGTATACCCACTACGAACTGTTCATAAAATCATGAATAACCTCTTTTAACAAAAGGTATAAGAATACCAAGATCAAAATGTACATTTGTACAACAAACCGGGAAATAAGAACCGAGAAAGCTCAAAAAACTTTTACCAAAGTATTTTCTTTCAGGAGTTAAGTACAAAGTCTTATAAACTCCAAAGCGTGCGGTCTAGATTACGTTTAAACTAGAATTACTAAACGGAATCTCGGCATTGCGATCATCTGCGGCCAAAAAGGATAAATATACAACGCGTTTGGAATTCCTTCTTTACTTGGAAAATGCAGGCATTCTCTATACCGCGTTCGTGCCGACCCAGTCTGAATATTCATTTCATAAGGGTGCGGACTCTGCATATAAAGATATTAAATTCACTGCGATATATGTATGTTTCTCTTTACGCATCGCTCGGTCTTTCTTCGTACGAAGATTGCATATCAAGTATGTCCTACTATGAATTTATCAGAAGGTTATTCCCATCATTTTTCATCCCTCTTTTGTATATCATTCAAAAAAAACTAAAATACAAATTTTAATTTCACCTAATTACTATTATACCGTACGATATGTAGTACCTGCAAAAGAAATATTTCAAATTGTATATTCGTGGAGAACGAGCAAGTACATTATTAAAAAAAAAAAAAAAAATTTCAACGGTACCAAATTGCCGTTTATATGCATATATTGGGTTCAGCAACAAAATTTCCACTTAATTCGAGGACGATGATTCACACGATAGGAGAAAAAAAAATTGCAGTAAAACTTTCACGGTATAGTCGTGTATACCTATCGTCAGTTGATTTGTTGAACTTTGATACTTTCAGCAAATATGCCGTATATTTAAATCTTCGATTTGAATTGAAGAATAATTAATTCAACTTTGGCAATTCGTCTGTTCGACTTTGATGGTGAATATTACTTTTTCCTGTTATTCGAATCGTATATCGACTGCTAAAATTTCGGAAACTGTTAAATTTTACGATATTTATAACGGGTGCAGTCATCGAGCGCTGCAATTTTGTTTTTTTTTTTCGTTTAATTATAAGTTAAGTGAATGAGTGTAATGGACCGATATCCCGTTCCGTATAATTTTCACGAAAGTGATGGAAAAAAAAATAGATATATATATTGCAAAATGTTACACATCAGCAAAGTTTTTGTATAAATCAAAAAGTATATAACTTTCTAACCTGTATATATATCGAACTTGTGTATCAGACAGTTTTGAATTCATTACAATATACCGCGAAATTTTTGAGTCATAAAAAAAAGTAAAGTTTCCGTTGACAGGGACGAAATTCTTTCGAAAAAAAAAAAAACAGCACAGAACAATTTTTGTTTTTTGTTTTTTTTTTCCTCATTTTTTTCTTCTTCTACCGTAAAAAAAAAATTTTCATCAGCCAACGGAATGTGTATATTACACCCGCGAATTTTCTGGGCTTGCTACGTGCGCGGAGGCAGCTACCACTTACGTGTCTTTACATACCTACGTATATGCGTCTGTGAATAAATGTACGCAGGACACTGGCTGTACGATATAATTTTTTTTTATTTTTTGTAATTTTGATAAAAACTGGGAGCAGATTTGATCCTATTTTTTGATGTAAGTTCGTTTATTTCTTATAATTTTCATAAAACAACTTACATTATTACTGATCCTGTAGCAGCTCTCTCGCGGTAATTATATTTGTCAGAAGGCTTGAAACGGAAGGGTTGGCGTGTCTGGGATCTTGTGATCCAATGAAATAGCATCTTAGAGGGTCGTGTATAGATGCGGGGAATGCCCGGCATTCTATTAAATTATCATCAGGAATTTAATTATTATTCCCAGTCCTGCAGGTATATTATTGTTGCCTGTTGTGCAGACCCCGTGACGTTCCATATTACGAAGATTCCCGAATCTTTTAATATTCGAAACGACGAGTATTTTCAAGCAGCCCAAGTATACGAGCCAGGTCTGAAAGAAATTATTACCCTCCCTGCAGATAAGGCTTACAAGTATTTTCATGCGGCTTACTTCAGAATTATTATAATACAAGAACCAGTAGCATGCACCAGCGATTTATTCCCCACTCGCTTCGGTGGAGAATAATCATTTGAAAATTTTCAAGACATCAAGATACCTTCGGCAGTTTCGAAATCTGAATTTCTGTGATCAAGGAAAACGTCGAAAATTTTTTTTCGCTTTGCAATAATAATTAATCCAACGGCGTATATATATATGCCATTTACACTCGAGGTATATACAACGAGGGACTAGAAACCCCGAGTACTTATTAGGGTGTGCTAAAATTAATCGATATTTTCTTTTTTCGCCAATTCCCACCGCAAAGATCTCCAAAATTACGTCAAATAATCAGCACCCCAAAAGGGCAGCGACGTCATTAAACTCTAAGCGGTGCCCTAATCGACCATAAGGTTTTCCATCTGATTAATACCCAAAAACCTTACACCCTAGGTTATTAACGTTCGTATGTAATATGACCGGAACAAGTAGTACGAAAGTCTGTCTTGGTGCCTGGGGTTTTTTTTTTTCGGATCATTGATTCCGAATTTTAGGTCTAAAATCCCAAATTTCGAACATTTACACAACTAATATCTTAGATATTTGAATGATTTGGGTATTTAGTTTGGTTCAGAAAAATTCAAAATCTAATTAGAAATTAATGAAAGTGGGGCTACTTTAGGGGCTTTGATTATTTGTCGTAAATTGAAGAGACTATTGCGGTGAAAGTTTGAAGAAAAAAAAAATAAAAAATGTGGATTTGTTTTGGCACACCGTATCAGGTATAGTACATACCTATATAAAAAATTTTTATATGCATTGTGAATGCGGAAACGATTGCCCCTTTTCACGACGAATGCCTGTAAATAGTGACGGAAAGAGATCGAAGACAGGACGAGGTGGTATATATGGCCTGTATGCCCCCATGGGATATAGGAAAAGAGAAAGACAGAAACGAAGTACGTGAGCTGGTAGGGTTGGAGCTGGCAAACGGAGCAATACCGGTGTTATTGCCGCGTAGTCTATGGGGCGTCCCATTCCAGGATTTCCGGAGCATTTTTTATTTCTATTTTTCAATAACGCTTTGACCCAGATCCGCGTTTGCTATGCTTACTTTGCAAGGGGGGGCAGGAGGGAGGGAGGGTGGTTTCGATATTTGAACCTACCGCGATGTCTCGTTGATATTGCGTCGCCGACGACGCGCGTCGTTTCTGTCTCGCGGTTTTTCTACCTATTTCATACGTTTGCCGGTATATCAGGACGTATTCTTTTATGTCCCAACACCATCCATGTACATAGGTATACACGCACGACTACAGCCATGTGACAAGTGCATAAGAAAGAAAAAAAAAAAAAAAAAATTTTTTTTCAAATTTGCAAATTTTCCTTTTTTTTCGCATATAAAATTCGTCACATTATAAAGCCTGTACGGATATATACATATGTACATACATACATGTGCGTATGCGTATAAGTTGATATTTTCAACCCTCACCCTTTCGCCGTTACAGCCCGCGCAATGTCAGACGCGTCGAATTTGACTTTGTAATATAAATTGGATTTCCAAAATCATCAAACAATTCCTAAGTCTCGTAATCACTGGCACGATTCGCGGCTTAAGCTATTCCTTCGCGAAAATAATAATAATAATAATAATAACAATAATAAGGATAATGAAAATGATAATAAAATGAATCCAACGACGGGCGTTGATGAGAACAGGTGAAGAGGCTCTCGCTCCTCGCTTATCCTTAAGTGAAAACGAGAGTTTCCCGAGTAGGTCGCCAGCGATCGTTTCCAGCTACTCCAGAAAAGAGTGGGCCAAGGACCCACTACCACGGCAGAATTGGTAGACAGATTACCCGGTGTGAGTATAACGCACGTTGATAATATATGTACTTACGTCCGCAATTTGGCGGTATCAGCGCGGAGTAACGCACGGTAACTTCGCTTTATAGTGGGCGCCCTTATTTGGACTTAAGCTCTCCCGGGCTGAGTGCCTCATTCGGTTTAGGTTCGCGGTATAGTAATTCAACTTTTGACCTCGCTCACGGCTATACGACCTCGCGATAACTTCGCTACGGTTCTATACTCATGCGAGCTTTACGGTTTCGGGTTGACGTTTGACCGATAATTACTGTCGTCGACGAGATCGTTTTCTTCCTCTCCGCAAGTGATCGTCACACCATATTTCAGTTAGTTTTTACGATGAATTGCAAACTTTGTTAACGCAAGCTCATTTTCACTTCATGCAAAAAGTGAAAAGCAATTTTCATATCGCGTGGAATTTTTGATGAAAATAACTAAGCTACTCTCGGTATTTTATATGATAGTGGAAAGTGTATACCCTGCACGTATACGGATCGTAGGTGACCTTATATCAACTTCTTAATTATCCCAAGCAAACTCCGGGTCATAGTTAACTGCTTAGCGAAGCTTAATAATTCTCCGTTGAAGGGTTGAAATTTTTGGTAACGCCTGCACTGCGATCGGTCGCGTTTAAGAATTCGTGCCGGTTAAAGCAGCTACGCTTAGGGCGTACGTACGTTTCCGGTTGAATTCTATTACCAGTTTATTCGGTTTCGAAATCTACCTTTGAGTAAAACCACTCACGAGTGTACACCCCCAACTTTCATTTGCATACTAATTCCTGGTCTGTTTAAACTTTCGCTTGAATATTAGACGAGTTATCAGGAAATTGGAACGAACCCTGCAGTAGGTATAATCTATAGGTATATATATTCAGTCCGGTTTCGAAACCCGAAAATTTGTAGCTGAGACAGCTATAAGTATCTTTTATGGCTAAAATCTACATACGTAATCGACGGGAGGTTATAAATTTTATATTTATTCCAGTTTCATGGATTTTCAATAAAAATTCCTGCACTTCTAATTTCCGTCAATACTGTCATTTTGAGTTCTGAGTAAATACACCTATTGCTTCAAATATATTTTCGATAGAGTCAATATAAAAAAAATGAATAGTTTTGGTGGTCGAATTCGTTGGCTAGGTATTTACATACGTCATCCGAGAGTAGAGCAATACGAATGAAAGGCAAAAAAAAAAAAAAAAATCGACGTATTGCAGGAACTTGATTTTTCGAATAATGGTAATCAAAAGCGAAACTTTGGGAATAAAAAATTGTGAAACCAAAATCGTGGAAGATATTTTTACAACTGGTACTTTAAGGTATAGAAAGTCGTAAGAAAATCCCAATTTTTTGATTTCTCTTCGTTCATATCACCACCGAAATTTCTGTAATCGTTCATCTGTACAACGTTAACTATTATCTTCCTCCAAAGCTACATCATTCCATTAAACTTCACAGATTCAGAAACTACTAGCAAACATTAGGGCAAAGCATTAGGTAATTTTCCAGAATGGCTAACACAGCAGACTCGTTGAGGATGTAGAGAGTACAGTTGCTAATCTTCAGGGCACCAGGTTCTATCCTGATGTATATATATTTTAACTAAAATCCGTTTGTAATGTTCTGATCCCACCTTGTCCTGCAGACTTCAATATTAATTATGGATTATGAATCCGACAATGTTTGACTAACTCAGGAGCGAGTCAATCCTTGCGTAAAGAATCTGCAGGTATACCGAATTAATCTAATTGAGTAAACTGTCGAACGCGACATTTGCAAGTATATACGTACGTAAACCATTTGCCTTGGGCAAACAGCTCGCGTAGGTTATCACTGAATGTGGAAAAAGGATTTGGATAGAAAAAAAAAATAGAGATTATTATACTTCGCTCCGGGAGTGGGATGTAAAAATCCAATCTGTGCGGTAAAACAGGATGGGATGTATACATATACGATCGTATGTATAGAAAGTGGAATCCCGCGCTGTGTTTAACTCACTTTAATTAATCACCTGTTGCCGGTTGCCCTAGTAGAACGATTTGCACTGTTGTATATGTACCAAGCATCGATTCCGTTCCTCGCTACCAATTCAGGTAAATTATACCTGATCGTGATTCTACCTGTTTCAGAGTTCGGCCGGAACCCTGGAGGGCCGCTAGTGACCACCGCAAAATTCCCATCTTTTGTTCGAAAACAATGTGATGGAAAAACCACTTAATTACCTATCGATTCCAACGATACCCGACCCTTTTCGGTATGTACCTGCTACCTACCCTTCGAACCCCACAATGGAAAGTACAAATTAAACCGAACCAACGGTTATTGTGATCACTCGAAAATAGTACATAAACACCGTTCAAAACTAACCCGGATAGGAATTCCGGCTAAATTTATTAAACAACCGGCTTTTTCGGCCCTAAATCGTTCTCTTCGATGTAATATTATACGTCTATAATATACAAGTGCGATATTTTTAGGGGGTATGGTACCTGACTCATTGCCATCAAATAGAAAATAAAAACAGAGTTTTTCGAAACATCGTTGTGGTTTGAATAGAAAGTCTTCGAAGAAATTTTGAATAAATTATAAAAATCGGACGTGAAAAAAATCGGAAACGCTGAATCGTGGATTTGTACGAATATCTAATTTGAATTCTATTGCTGTATAGTTGAAATCAATTTTAAAGGAATTGGCCATATTTATCGAGGGCGAAACCCGCGAGATAACGAAGCTGCGGTATTATTTATCCGGTCAAGTTATTTTCCGTGGAGATCATCTAGGTGGGTATAGGCGAAGACTATAAGACCCGTCAGATAAAGAGCGCGTGGTGACCCGCCTCTGTTTATCTTGCGTACGTGTTCACCGTGCCAACAAAGCTTGGTGGTCTGGGCTAGTGCAGAACCGTTGAGCCGCAACTCCATTCACACGCTATTCACGGGAACCTCCCTTAAGCTCGTTCATTTCCTGTGAGATTACACTGGGGATCCTACCGAGAAATGGCTAAGCTGTGATAACCGCGAGTCCCGATAGACCCCGTTCACGATAGCTAATTGCTATAATCACAGGGACGCTATTCACAATGGCAATTCAAAATCACTGCCCGTACGAGTATCGAATGAATTCCAATTCCCGCGAGCGCGGTATAGTATTGCAAATCAAAAATTCTCATCACGAACGACGAAATATCCCGAGATAATTTAAGGGCTGACTAATATGCCGAAGCTGTCGAGGAGTCCTGAAGGAGACGAAAACAAAACCTCATTATCCCAGAACGATAACAAAGTTTCTTAATATATAGAACATTTTTTTGTTTTTCGTCTTGCTTTGTCGTTTGTAAAACTCAATTCCATCATACGCGGAGGCAAATTGTGCATCGCTAAAAATCGAAGAGGAGAAGTTTTTTGCCGTGTGAAAAAAGAAAAATGACCCGTCGGATTTCTCTTTCAAACTGCAGCTAGTCTCGTAAATGTTCTATAGACAGATTTGGTCCCATGTGTACAATGTATCGTTCGAGTATAGGAGGAGCTTTTATTTTCGAGTTTCGCGAAGTCTGGGAGCTTCGAATCACTCTCCCTTGTGTACCTATCTGCAGGACGGTGTCTGGGGGGTGGACGAGATCGTCGTGTGTGTGTGTGTGTGTGTGGGGGAGATTCACCGTTTATAATATTCGCCACGCGCGGTTCTACCACTTTCGAAACATTGCGAATTCAATTCGATTCCCAAGTTCACATGCAAAGCCCTTTTCTTCTGGCCCTTTATATTTGTTCAACAACGCCCACGCCGACTCCGCTATCTTGCCATCAAATTATTTCATTTCCTTTTACTCCGACGCACTTCCGTTCTTTTTTTTTTTTTTCCTTTTTTTTTACGAAAATGAATACGCGACAGGCGATTCTTTTCTATGCAAGTATTACAGGGATACGTTTAACAGCTATATACATATACCCATATGTATGTAACGCAGATATATATATCATTTTTTTATACACTGATTTTTAAAGGGAAATTATACTTCTGATACCTGCAGTTACAACGTACGTACTACTTATGCGTAACAGAGTTCCCATTAAATTCAAGATATTACCTGAATTTACACTCTTACCACTAGTGCCTCTAAAGTCCACGGCAAACTGATTCGTGACGAGAATTCTCAAGCGCAATATCCACCATTTACGAGGCATTAACTGCAGCCTCGAACAGTTTCCTGCTCTATACCACTTTCGGAGCAAATTCTGGGTGAGTCAGATTATATTTGACGTATACAAAGTTGGCAACGTTCAGGTTGAAAATTTTGTTTTTAATTCACGTACCGTGTAGGCAAAATGAGAAACCGAAGGTATGATCATCGTTACACGCGGCATGTTACAGATTTATACAAAGTTTGTTCAATTAGTTTGAAACCACTCGTTTCTGTAACGAAAAGCGAGGAAATTTCGTTTCCGAAAATTGTTTAACTTAAATTTCTCGTTCTGTGATTGGCCAGTTCCTGATTTGAAATTAGACAAAGAACGCTCTCCCCCGTCAGGGTTAAAAGTGGGACCCCAACCGAGCTCAGGTCAGTCAGGCCCGGCCGTAGCCAGCGAGCATCAGCTGTGAGCCCACGCAGAAACCCACTTTAAGACCGTTTCTGCCTTCTCTTTCACGTAGTATAGGTATATACAGTATAACTAAAAGAGGGCAATAAATATCAGAGTGAAATTCGCGAGAGTGTATTCTCCCCCGGAATCGATGCGTGTCTTGAACTTTAACGATGTGTTTTAGTGTTTAAAAAACGAATTTATTGCCTGGATAAGAAGAACAGTGTTTAAATCTTGAAAAGTGTCTCGATTACGTTCAGGGGACTGATAACTCGCAAAGTCGACACAGTTTCCTTCCGCCTTAGCCGTACAGCTGACTGCAGTCCGGCCTGTGAACAGATCTAAAAAAATCCAGGGTGGATAAGCGGGGTGTAAGATGTACGCGAAGAACAAGGGATCAACGAGTGTTCCATCGGATGGTCAAGCCAGAGAAAAATTAGCCTTGTACGTATACGAGTATCTGCTTCACGTAGGAGCTAAAAAAGCGGCAGTAACATTCCTGTCCGAGATACGTTGGGAGAAAAAAATAAGTCTGGGAGATCCGCCGGGCTTCCTCCACTCCTGGTGGTGCGTTTTCTGGGATTTATACTGCGCAGCGCCCGAGCGATGCGATACAAACGAGCACAGCACCGATGCGAAAGAATTTCACGAGTATCGCGCCTTCGTCAACTCGGGTTATCGGCTCAACGGTGGTGCGCCGGGGGGACCTCCGGGCCCTAATACTCCCATGCAAGGAATGGGACCGCCCACAGAAGTGATTCCCTGTAACGGCCCAGGGCCAGGCCCAGGACCCGCAAGTTTCTATCCAAACAACCCACCGATGCGTCCCACGCAACCGACCCAAACGCCAATGCTACAAACACAACCTCCTCATCAGCAGATCATACCGCCCCAGTACATGGGACCCAGATATCCCCCCGGGCCCCGACCGGGCCCACGTATGGCGATGGGAAACGAGTATGGCGGACATCCGGGACACCCATCGATGATGTCGAACGGCTCGGACCCCGCCAACAGACAAATGCCCGGTGTTATGAGCCAGATGAATCATCGGATGAACGCGCCTATGGGTCCTATGGGCCCACGCGGTCCCCCTGGCCCTGGGCCTTTCATCGGTATGGCCCCTCCAGGTGGTGGTAGGCCGCAGTGGCAGCCGAACACCTCGTCCCCAATGAACAACGGCTACCCGTCTGTTTCACCTGGCAACTACGCAGGTGCGCAAGGTTCCGCGGGGCATTCGGGACCCGGCACGCCAACGATGCCTAGTCCCCTGGAGACCGGGGGTAACCACGGTGCCGACAACCTTTACGGGATAGTTAAGCTAGAGCCGACGAGGGACAACGGGGGACCCGGAGACCGAAGGATGGGGGGACGGACGCCGAGCGATGGAAACCCGCAGATCAGATGTATGGGACAGAATCCAATGGGGTCAGTTCTGAACAATGACAGTTTAGCGAACAGTCCAGCGAGTGGACCTGCTACTCCCAGAGACGTCGGTAACGGAGCCATGAACGACTTTGGTATGGCCTTTGGATCACAAGGCGAAAACGGGCAAATGGAATCAGCGGCTATATTAAAGATCAAAGAAAGCATGCAGGAGGAAGCGAAACGATTCGAAAAGGACTCCGATCAATCGGACTTCTTCATGCGGTAGCTGCAGCCTTTTTCCTAATGAACAAACGTGGCCGGACATTGTCCTCACAGAACTCCCTCAACGTGACATTCTACTCGTTCCTACACGGTGCAGGTTTAGTTATTCCCGGAAGGTTTCAGGCCGAAAACTTTCTCAGGTATAATAAACTGTAAAGGGACAGTAAAAGAGAGTGAAAAAGTGCAAAATTCGACATACAGTGACTGACTATTGATAGTTAAATCCGTATGCATGTATGTAGGTGGTCAATTTTGACACATAACAGCTGTAATATAGTTCGCCTTTGAATCACGATTATAACTTAAGTATATTTTTGTTGTACATATATATTGAATTCACGATATACTATAATAATTAATAAACGGACGCAATCGAAAGAAACCAATCCTTGCATATCAAATCTCATTTCTGCATACCGAATTGTTTCACCGATATTCCAAGGCCCTTGTCTGTCTGTTTTTACGCATAGCTTATAGTACTCGAAAATTCGTGAATAGGTTTAAGTCCAAGGTTAAGCCATAAAGCCGTGTAACTTCCGTTAATGTTTCGAGTTGTTAAACTGTCGCGGGAATTCTAACACCAATCTCAATCCAACTTTACAGCGTCGAGATTCGCGGTACTAATTTAGTTCAGCGCCGCCAAGTATATCAGACCCGGTAAAAGACAGCTAATTATAATTATATCAAGAATATGATATACTTTTAAACAAGAGATTATCCAGTTGACGAAAGGATTAATAGGTTCTCAGGTACGTTAACCTCGACGGAAAATACGGCTTAAATTCACCACAAAATTGCGGAACTGGAGCTACCGAATGTTTCGAAATGTTTGACTTACGTTATACTGATTAGTCGGATATATGTATAGTTTCATAGAAGTACCCCGTATTGGATTGATTTGTAATTTAACTTGGCCAGGTAAAAGATTGAATATACTGCGTGTAACATGGTGTGCATGGTTTCCGCGAAAAGACCCTTTCGGCGAATTAATAACAAGGTAGGATTACCGATGGTTGATTACAATGGATGAAGAAACGAGGAAAGTGATATCGTGTAATCATGCCGTGTCTATACATTACTTTACCTTTTATTTTAATTGGATTGGAGATTGGTATTGGGGGGTACCCACTCCCCTATACATATATGTCGCCATGGCTCATTCCCTCGTTTTTATACGATACATTCTTTCATTTTAATTAATTCTCTTTGCTCCAGTATGTTCGGTGTAACGTTCGACCCTCGTATGAGTATTAGATACACATGAGTACGTACAGCTTTACGTGCGTGGGTATATTTTATCAATTTTATCACATTAACACGGTATATATATCGCGGAAGGTACGAATACCGTTTTTGTATACATTAATCGTAAATAAATTTGTGAAATACTATCAAAGTTTAACAATCCGCGTGTATTCGACGTTTTTTTTTTTTTGCTCATTACAGCAAAGTTTCGTACTCGCGAATTTATTGATTTCAAATTACGATATTAGCTGCTCTGTTCGGTATTCCCGTGAGTAGGAACTCATACTTCCGTTCGGAGAACATACACGCACGGTCAAGGTAGATACTCGTATAACTACACGACAAAGATTTTATATAGTAATTTTTCTGCGAATTAATTATGCAATGTACCGTGCAGATTGGTCTGAATCATCTTGAGCAGAATTGAATTCGTTCATTGACTACGTGACTCGAGATATTTATTATAATTAGTACGTATTTCTACGTCTACTAGGCAGAGGATTAGGTATATAATTCCACCTGATGAATATACGAATTAATTTATTTGACGAGAAAATACTTTGCAGCTATATGAAAACGAGGACCTTATCACGGTCGTGCAAAGTCAATGCGCTAATGCAACTGCGATTTGACTCAATTTTGCACAATTTCATCTCTCGCTCTTCTGATATATTGGCGAGTTATTAAATCGAGGATATATGAAGAGCTTGATATTCAGTTTGCAAGCGTAGAAGTACGCGTTTTATAAAACATGATAACCAGCGCGGAACATTTTTTCGAATAATACGAATTTTATATGTGTGGGATGAAACTTGAAATAATATATTATTGGAAAAACTTTAGGCCCTTTTGATTATTAATTATGCGCTGGGCTGGTAACGGAATAACCAAATAATAAAATGATTTAACGTTCGCGTAGGTGGTCCTTGAAAATATCTGATAAAAACCTTGATCAAAAATATTTCATATACGCGTCATCTGCGTTATATTAATGTAATAAATAATATGAATACAAAAGGGTCGGCTTCGCGTTATAGTAAGAAAGCTTTTTCCCTACTTTTAACGCTTTTTCCCCCGAGGTAAAAAAAAAATATATACTATATATATATAAGAGGGAAAAGGCGAGGATGAGGACAATTTCAGGTAACCGTTTCACGTGAAAAAGGAAAAACAACGGAAAACAAAATGGGAAAGAGCAAAAAATAAAAGAAAAAAATACGTCATCGGATGTGCTTCTCGCCTATGTGTCAGGACGGAATTGCAGACTGCTAAGAGCAAGTGAGAAAAATGTATATATAGAAAGAGAGAGGGAATAGGAGAGCTGAGAGACGCCCGAGTAGCGTCTAGGCGCTCGTAGACAAGATTACGTCAGATCCGCTCAGCCTCCGAGCTTCAATAAACAGGCGACGCTCGAAGTCGCTAGCTTTTCCGGCCTCGCAGTTATCCTTTCGAACTCGGAGCTTCGGGCCAAAGTCATTTATGCTAAGACGCACTTTAAGCCCAATTTCACCCCCCGTTGAGATAACGCAGAGCTCTAGAAATTCCCGTTGTATTCCTAACTGCAACAACTACGAGCTATATACACCCTTACGCGTAGTTTTCGGGTATATCTAGTTGACTTTATCCCTTTCTTGCGCATGTGTCCGAATCTTGGAGGGTCTCAAAGGGCATATATAGGGTATATTTCCGAAAATGATGTATACGAGGGATTATTTGGATGGTAAAAAAGGCGAGAGAAGTATAGAGAGAAGAAGAGATGCTTCGGAGAAGGTATTTATTTTCCCATGGAGTTTTATCATCATAGGATTCGATTGAGGAGAGCGTCGAACATTTTCGCGTCAAGTTATTCCCTCTCAACGCCGCGCGTTTTACAGGGAAAAATTGGTAAACGTATTTCAAACTTTTTAATCTACCGCTTGCAGGAGCTGCGCTCGAGGGCCTCTGAGAACCATTCGAAAATGTTTCGCTCGCAAAACCAATCGGCAAATGTATATCTTCGCTATATTTCGTGGAAAAGTAGCCAGCTCTGTACTAAAATAGCGAGGTACCGGTGGTGGTCTCGGACAGACCGTATATACCTTAACTCGTATATTTACATGTGTAAAACTGTGCAAATATACACGTACGTATAACATTTCCGTACACATACGTATTATACAATAGATATATACGTATAAATACGAGCATGGTGCATATGGAATGCCATTCTTTTCCGGTCTTTGGTTCTCACAGGGATGAGAGATCCCTCCGCCACAATCTGTAGTCCGTATATATCCCCCGGGACCCTGAGGAAGCTCCTGCTTCATTTTCAGCACGCGATTCGCGTCGCTCGTATGTACTTCCTGCCCCGCAACCTGTAATATTTCGTATCCCTACGACCGCGAGCTTTCGACGAGATATTATACATATACATACCTACATACGGATATATACTTGTATGTACGTATAAGTATGTATGTACACATTAGGGTGGTCCTTTTATGCACGAAAAAAAAGAGAAAAAATGTTTTCGGAAGATTTAATGGACCACCTGTTTAAATCCTATATACACGAACCTTGCAGCATTTGATGAACAAACAATAATTTTTTTTTTTTTTTCATGGGTATAATGAGATTCCTCATCATTATTATTTCATCAATTTCAAGTGAAAATTGATGAGTTGAACGAGAGTATAAATGCATTAAATATTTAGCCACCAATTCGTCTTCATTGTTAACAGAAAAATTCGTTCAGATACGATTCATGTCGATAAAACGAAAATTTTTGCAAGTATTATAAGCCGTAACGATCATTTTTCGGTTTTTGCTTATCACGATGATCACTCCGTCTATCCGGTTTGTCGTGCATTTTTTTTTTCCACGATAGTGACGATAAAAAAAAAAAAATCGAAATACGGTGACGGGTGAAAAAAAATTGAAACTTCGGGAATAGGGCTACCCTATAATACTTCACCGCACGCGTACGTATATATCTTCCATGATCCGATAGTATTATTTGGTTAGCGCGCGTAGATAATCGCTATATACGAAACGGGAGATTCGAGTTAAACGAGTAACTCTGTTTTTTCGTTTTTTATTTTTGGTTCGTTTTTTTTTTTTTTTTCTTTTTTTTGGGGGGCTAGCACGTGGCGGCGCGCAGTCGCCCGGGGAATCCCCGGAGAATTTTATACGCCTCGATAGAGCGAACGGTGCTTTGCGGGCCCGGCCCAAAAGTGATACGATCGCTTACGTCCGAGACGAGTAGGTATACTTCCCGTTTCGTAAAGTGTACGAGGGTCATGATTGGGTGGTATGCGGTTGGTATACATATATACTTTCACCGGAAGTGAAAGTCGAGTAAAGTTCTAAATATTTTTCAAAAATACCCAATATCGGAAAAAAAGAAATACAAAAAATAAAGAGAGAAAAACGAGAAGATCCTTGGGCAGAAACGGCGCAGTGCAACGTATACCGGGCTGTTCGATGTCGGCTGTGGCGTATTAAGATGAAACGGTTATCCGCGCCCCCAACAGATAGCCATGAATTCCGTGGACCGATATTGGAATAGCTGACATTTTTAAAGGCCGTTAAAAAACGCCACGCGGATATAGTACTAAAATTTATTAATTTTATTTCATTTTTTCAATTTTTTTTTCAATTTTTTTCTCTCTCTCTCTCTCTCTCTTCCTTACCCAAAAATCAAGCTCTCGTATAACCCGTTATAATATCTCAACCCTCTATAAACTCTGTATCGTATATATACAGTCTGCAACGCTCTGAAATAACACAACCAATTTTTCTGCAGTCCTCAATTCTCGAGACTCTCCGACGGTCAATTGCTTATAAAAATATCTCAAAGCCATGATCCTCCAGTTGATCGAATTTAGATATATTTTACCAAAGAATACAAAAAAATGATGTAAAACAAAAAATACCGTCGACCCATCGGACGTAGTGGGACAAAAAATGAGCACGTACGTCCTCCAGAATATATATATATTATATATATTATATATGTATATATAGGTATATATACCTATATATAAATGGGCAGAGATACTAGGTTGGTATTCCCCCGTGGTATTGGAAAATACCAAAATGAAACTCGGTCACGATCATACATATATGTAATACATACATACACATACCCGATTTTTAATCAGTTTTTCTGCTTAATCAGAATCGACGTTAAAAATTCCTATAGCACGTAGGTATGTGTATATTATATACGTTATATACATACGTATTGGTATATAAAATAAATCATATACATATATACCTGTATATATATGTATATATGAAAACCATCGAACGGATGAAAGCTTCCCAAGACTTTTTTACGCCCGAAAAAACTCGTCTGATTTGATCGAAACGTGGGTGAAGGATGCTTCATACCTACATGGATTAGAAATGTGGAACAAACTTATTCTAAAAACCCCGGGAAAATATTTTTTTTCAATTTTTTTTTTCACGAGACGGTATGGAATTCTGAGTAATTTCTCTTCCACGATTATTATAATACGTACGTATACCTAAATACAGCTATATATATTCAACCACCTTTAAATTCGTATCGGGTATACGTGCGTGTGCACGAGTATGAATGGTACAAGACTGCTTGCTATTCAACGGCCTGTTCAACACCCCGTAACTTCTGCCACCACTGCAGCTCGGGGTAGGTAGGTAGGTAGGTAGGTGATATGTATAAGGGAGGAAGTCGTGTGTTATCGTATGGCCCTTTTAAAAAAATGAGTAAAGCCACGCGCGACGAAATAACAATAAAGATTTCCATTTACGCGAGTTTGGCACGCGTATACCTCTACCCTATACATATACCTATAGGTAGGTTATACCTATACCTATACTCTTCGCCGAGACGTCGGGACTACGAGATGCAAGCACAGGGTTCGCTTTTGGCAAACGACGTAAAACATGAGCATGTAGTGCGCAGCAGCTAAGAGCGAAGTGGGTGAAACAGGAGGTGAGTACGAAAGGACGAGAGAGGGTGAAAGCAGGGCAAGAGGGTGAATTGGCGAGAGGGCGAGAGGAGATGAATTCGCGCAGAGTAGAAGGGAGGCGGCCGCGGAGGGATAGAGAGACGCGGAGAGAACGAATCATGGAGAGAGAAAACTGAGTGAAATAGAGAGAGAGGACAGTTACCCGTTAGCTTTCGTCGCCGTCGGGTCAACCGGCGCGATGTCGAAGGATCTTCTCGCGTTTAATCAAATCCAATCCACCGAATTGACCACGATCTCAAATGATAACAATTAATATATCATACAATAAACATTTTTTATACAAATGTATAATCCTCCGGAAATGACATTTGTCATTGACAGTGGGTAGTGGGTGTAGATAAAAAAAAAAATCAAAAAATCAAAATGATCCAGCTGTCATTCTCGTTATCATTGAAAAGTGCTTTTTATTAATCCTCTATCGTGAATTGATAATTATCCTTACTGTCTCATCACTGTCTCTAACTTTTCACGTTTTCGCACTGCCGTTATTATCGTCGAATGATTTCAGGATATACAAAAGGTTGAATTTTCACAAATTTTTATAAAATTTATACAAAAATTTCTTCATTTTTCTTCTCTGTCAATCGAGTAGGGAATTTTGAAACGACAATTTTTGAGTTACCCGAATACGCGAGAATAACGAAACGTTATTTTAGCGTTCGTTTCGAAATCGCGAAACTTTTCAACCAGTTAACTTTTTTTTTTTCTATTCTTTTCTACATTTTCCTTTATTATTATGGTTTTTCTTCTTCTACTTTTTTACAGACGAAAGTTCGCAAGGAAAGTTTCCATTTTTTTTTTCTTCTTTTTTGTTTCTTTTGCCAAGGGATTATATCGTGTCAGGGAAATGCTTTGAAACATTGTTCGGCCTCAGAAATTTTTGTTTGTAACTCAGTCAACTCGAAAAGTTTAGAACTGACCAAAAACATAATGCGAGTTCCCTAGAGATGTCAAGGTATTTCCTAAGACTTACTCAAGTTCTTCTTTTTCTTTTTCTTCTGATTTTTATTCTATGAGAACCTTGCCTCCGGAGAAAACGTATATATCGCGACAGCTAACAATTCAAAGAGCGGAGAAAATTGAGGCGGGAAAAATAAGCAGTACCGAATTTTTTTTTTTCACGAATTATTCATTAGCTCGGAATGAAAAACCGTACCTCAATTTTCATTTGTATATTGGACGCATATCTTGCCAGCTCTTGCCTTTTGCCTCTTTCCGTTCACGTCTTTCAATTTCAAATCAAACTTCGTAAATAGAATTTATGCTAAGAGTCAAATGGTAAAACCTTTTCCAGATATTTCACGTCAATTTTATTTCATTTTCATTGCATAATTTAACCAGATCGACTCCGAGACATTATCGTCGACATTTATCAATATTTCAATGCATAACTTAACTCTGCAATAATTCAGATAGCGCGAAACTACAACGTAAGTTTCAAGAATATAGAAACACGTTGTGACTTTGACGATTGCTGTACGATGAGAGATATGTGCTGTAAATTTGAATGGTTATTGAAATAATTGGATATTAATTATCGATATCAAAAAGATGTTACCCGAAAATAAACTTCCCACGGATTTTACGTACAGTCAAAGTTCTGCCGCAGATATATAAAGTGGTAGATATATAACCGTGAGAAAATGGAACCTGTCGACTATAGTGAGTGAATTTAAGGTGCAAGCATGTGCTGGAGAATTGCCACGATTTACATAATGGCTCACCTCGCGAGCATTCGTGCTGATATGGATTATATGGGTAAGCTTCTTAAGTTTTCTTGAGCCTTACTCCCGCACCAAGTACCTATACCCTCCACCCCACGCGACGAGTATGCCCACCGTGATTCTTTGGCGAAATGGGTTACTCACACAACTTTGTCCTTAAAATAAATTGTCAACTAAAAGATAGCTAATCAGACACTGAAAATTATTAATGCCAATTACGTAGCTTCAAAATTACGTAGTCTTATGTAAAATTGAACGTCAAGGAAAACACAAAAATGTATAAATCCCATCCCAGTAATCAGGACTTTGTATGTAGAATTCCAATTAGTCCGGCTGAATCGTCAACGGTTTTAATTGATGTTACATAGATCCCCTACCAAATCCATGCACGGAACTGTAGATCAGGTCATGATATTAATTCCGATTTGTTTTTTATTTTCTTGTGCATATCTATGTGTGTATTCTCCGTTGGACGTTTTCAGGATTATGCAATGAAATGTTGATTTTAGTTCTCGCATATACAATTAGTTGCGCGCTTCGCTGGAGCTGCTTGACCCGCGCAAAGTTTAAATGCAAACAAACTTGTACAGTATACTATATGATATACTATAATCCCGGTGTGAGAGGTAAAAATAATCTTTTATAACGAGCACGACAATAATTGCGCATATAGGTATGCATACGAACGCACAAAAGTGCATTTCAAGTACAATTTTCTATGAGCATTATAAGCGAGAAGAAGGGATGAGCCTCCGGGGAAAAGTTTAGCGCGTTGCAAACAATCGTCAATTACGTACGTTATATATACCCTATAGGATATAGAGTGCAGATTAACTTGCAACTTATAAAGCCAGAATTATTGCTCCGGATGGATATTCACCCGGAAGTTTACGTAGTCGATTTAAAGGAACTTTATATTGGAAAACACCGAGGGTTCAAAATTCCGAAAGCCAAAGATCCGTGAGGCCAAAAATCCGAAGCTTGAAATTCACGCATGGAGCTTCCCCGTTCAAATTTTCGGAATTTTATTATCTTGAACTCGGACGTTCTTTGAAATTTGAAATCGTCTCGAATGAATTCGTAGTTTTGACCGAACGGAGCTTGCGAAATTCGGAATTCCAACCCGGACCCGAAACCTGAACTCTCTTATGTCTTGCGTTTTCATATGACCATCGACTCATCTCGGTCTGATTGGTTCCTGGCAATATCCTATCCATTCATCAAATTACCACCTTGAAAAAATAATCCAGTAACTATATTGGCGAAGGGGCTTTCCGAGAATGGCGAAAGAAATTGGTCGGTCAATTCTCGTACAGTTTGATTTGTGGACGTGTCATATAAGGGCGAAGTAATAAAATTGCATATACCTGACTTAACAGACCAGCTATTCTTCGTTGTAAAATCCGGAGCTTTTTTTTTTCAGCCAGAAAATCTCCCCTGCTGTAGGTACCGTCCTATCGTATCATTGCCCTGGTAAATTCAAAAACCGAGTCATTTTTTTCAATTTGTCTAAAAATGTACCTACAGATTTTTTTTTTCATTTTTACAGATCGACGTGTCCGCGCTCCTGTTACGCCTATGGTTTTATTCCACTTTCAAAATCCATTCCATTGTCCCCGCAACGGCTTTGTGATTTTAGTTTTCATTTTTTTCGTTTTGCGCTTTTTTTTTATTCAAATGCTGTTCGTACCAGCTCCGCGCGTATTTCATTCCGACAGTTCAATATCATTGCATAGCAATTGATCACACGACGAAAACTATGCGGTAGTACAATTACACTCTGCGGTATAGGAGTCATCGTTCGTCCTAGCGTAAAATTGGGTTGGTTTATATGCCCCTATTTAACCGTAAGAATCACCGGCTTCTCGCATTGGATTGGGATCTTCAAGTAGAGTGGGTTAATCGGGTCCCATAGTGCGGTGATAGTTCTGAATTAATTTCAGGAATGGAAATGCCGAGCTATTTCTTTCCTTTCGATTCCGTTCTTCATCCAAACATAAATCAGTAGATTTTCATTTTCATTTTCATGATAAAAATTTGAATATTATTATACTGCTATGAGTATAATCGCGCGGGTTATATAGGTACATACCTATGTATCATATCGGGATCTTAATGATCGTAGGCAACGTCGGAAAGATAGCTTAAGAGGACTGTGAGATAAGATAAATGGCTATTAAATCGAGCGAGGGTTATTTGCCGTAACAAAAAAAGCCTACGAAAAAAACAATAGCGAGAGAAGAGTCTCTGCAGTTCAGGGCTATAAGTGGCCTAATAGTATTTCGCTATCCCTTGCATATCTATATACACGTATACTGTTTCGCGAAGAGAAATGAAGAAGAAGAGAAAAAAAGGGAATAAAAATACGTAAATTGTTTCGCGGGTCATAGTTCGCCCGAACGATTTATTGACCTGGGTGTGGCTATGATTTTTCATTTCAATTTCTACACTGTAACAAAATCAAGTCAATATTAGACTCTATTCAGAATATTAATCGTCCACCCCTCGCAGTAAAAGGAAAAAAAAAATAAAACTCGTAAGTACCCAACAGGCAATATTGAACTTCGATATACTTAGTGTCGTGGAAAATAACGGCTATGCAAGAAAACACTATTCGCAATTTTCATTCGGGGCATAAAACGGCTCATCAACTTCCTATGCCAATACTTAACGATCGTCTTAGTCGACTATATTCGCAACTGATCGCCCGGAAATAGTTCAAACGACACGTATCAAAATTGGATTCAATTTGTCAGTGAATCGTGTATACGCATATGGTAAAAGCCATCTAACACAAAATTTCATGTCCACGGTTTGAAAAATGTAACACAGAGTTAAAAAAAAATTGAAAAATAAAAAGAGAAAAAAGCTGCTATGGGCTGCTTTCGACAGAGTGGGCGACACAAAAGATATGGACAAGTGCTCACAATGCATTATTCGGTGGATGTGTACGAGTAATTGTATGGCTTTGGATGGATATACCATATATATCAGTAGATAGATGGATTGGGCTTTCAAGGATAAGCTTCTACTTTCGAAGATCTTGTGTGTCGAAAGGATCGAATAGCGACTTGCAAGTTTTCGCATATGTAAGATGGCAGCTATAACGGAACTCGGATAAGTGCAGCTTTCGAGGAGATATATAGAAATAGAGACGGAATAAGATAGAGAAAAATACATGAAATAGGATGGAACAAGAAACGGGAGACAGGATCAGCTCTAAGCTAGACCGCTGATTCAACCTCACCCGTATATCGAAGCTCGAACCATATACAGAAAGCTTACGATTCTTGTAGACCATCCACCAGTTGACTTGCGAAACGATACCGTCTAACTTGTATAACGATCACGTACACCCACAGGCTGCACGTGTCATGGGACGAAAATATAAAAGGATATACGAAATTCGAAAGAGAGAAAGAGAAACATACGGATAAAGTGAGAGATGGGAGAAGATCCAGTCAACTCATCAACGGCCCTTACTTTGAAAAGTAATTGTAAGTCGCGAGTAGCTTGAATATCGGTATTGATCATTAGTTATTGACAATAATAGTTAATAATAATTTACGTGGAATCTCGACAAGCCGTTTTACGATACACTCTAATAGTTATCGAAAACAGTGCCTATCGAGGCTTGATATTGATTATTTAAATATCTAGTAGTTATAGGATTGAGTTTAGATGCTAACTAGTTTTTTTTTTCTTCATTCAATTACTTTTTTATGTATAAAATGGACTAAAAGTTATATTAAACGAAGGTTTGTGCCCCGTTTACCTACACGTCTCTTCTTCGGGTCAATATTCGATCATATATTTTTATATCACTAGTATTTCGAGAATTTTTGTTCAAAGGAAAAAATACGGGAAAAGCTTTCGTTTGAAGCCATGAGAAAATGCGAATAAAACAAAGAAACGAAGAACGAGAAAAAAAGGAAAGCAAAAAAATGGGAAGACAAAAATATTAAATAAATATATATGTATATATAAATAAGGAATTTTAAGTAGGTTTGTTATATACCCCGTGGCGTAAGCAAATATATATACCGTGCGTTTGTTTTCCGGAGAAACACAATCATATTTCGGCACAACAATTTCGTGGCGATTCGGGGCTGAAATACGAGTTGATATCACGGGTATATATTTTAATATAAGGATAATATAGGGACCATCGGGGCTTTTGGGGCCATTCAAGCCATTTCGTTGTAGGATGGGCCGCGATATCACGCGTTCCTTACCCTCGTGGAGCCACCCTGAGCTCGACAAATTTAGAACGAAATGCTACCCGAATCTACGTAAATCCTGGTGGATTTAATAAAATTGTTAACGGCTATTGGACACCTTTTCTTGGCAATAAGCCTTCGATTCGAACAGAACGTGTCTATCTTCGATTTAAATTCAATCTAATCTAACCAAACGGTATTCGGTCTGAATCTAACTAAACTTTATTCTACACCTTCCGTCTTACTTAGATACTAATTAACAGTCTTACCGATCTGAATCGCCCCTCTGGCCTTCGCCGAATTCTTACAAATAAAATTCTCTTACTCGAACTGCAAATTCAATTCACTAATTTTCTTTGTTTTCTCTAATCTCTTACTTTCGAATCAATCTATTTATCACGATTTCTTTAGACACAAGGCTTTCGGACCGAGGACAAAGACTGGGATTAATTTGTTCACCTATTGTTCTCTGTTTTCTTAGTATGTATTAGACAATGAGTGTAGAAGCGTGTTCATTATCGGAAATTTCTTTCCAAATTCTATATGTAGCCATGTATATATGTATACGTGAAACATACCCTAACTTCCATAAAAAACGACTTTCAACCTTATTCAAAAGCTACAAAAATAATCATCACATTTTTAGTTAATTGAATTAAAAAACGGTTTTTTTTTTATGTACTTGGCACGAGACTCTACCGAGTCTCCTGATACGAGATAGCCAAAGATATTTATGTGATCATCGATTTGGGCCAAGGATTCAGTAAGCTTTGCTTCGAATTTCGATGAAAATTCAAAAACGAAGATAAGATCAATTTAATATTTCGAATCTTCTAAATTCGGCTCATAGACAATCTTGTTACTGAAGAGCTTAGACTTTGTAGCGATTGTACCTAGTCTTCGACTGTCACTAAAATTATTTTTGCAGTTTGTGTCCCTTAAAAAAAAATCGTAAGCTAAAATATTTTTTTACTAACGCGTCGACAATGCGTCGCTGGCTGTTGAAATTTGGAGTTCGTCCGGAGAGAGCGGTTCTCGACATTATTACAAACATATCAAATAATTCAGGAAATTTTTTCTTATTCGCTTCGAGCTCTTTGTGTCCTTTATTTAAAATCTGTGTAGGTATGTATGTATGTATGTATACATAGTGCAATATTTTAGTCCCAAAAGGTAAAAATCTCTGAATTACTTACGAGGGAAAATTAAGTTAAAAATCAGGAAACCGGTTGACCTGTGGGCCAACCCTAAAATTTCCCGCTATGTGTTAAATACGTTACAATAAATTTATACTACACAACGAACAGTTTAGGAGTTATGCGCTAAAAACGTGAAATTTTTTTGTTTTAATTTTTATTTTTCGAATAACTTTGGAAGTACTCGACCGATCGACTCCAAAATCTAATCGGATCTAAGTCTTGATAAACCCTTTCGATCGCCGCAAGAACCATTCCAATCGGTCAATTCGTTCTGAAGATATCGTATGACCAAAATTTTGTCTACACACACACACGTCCAAAAATAGTCAGAATAGCTTCCTAGGACCTCAAAATGTCGAGATCTGATGAAAACTCGGTTTTCAAAAACGGGACCGAAACCAATAACTTCCCTTTTTTTTTTTTGAAAATTTTCAATTTTCAAATCGAGAAGTTAAAAAAGTATCTGATTTCGCTTAACGTACGTTCTTTAGCGAGAATTTTGCGAGATGATTGACTGGTTTCAATAATCAAGTTCAATCTCTTCTCCAGTTCACAAATTTTGATCATTAAATAGACAAAAAAAAAAAAAAATAGAGGTAATAAAAATACTTCTTCAACGTTACTTATAAGCAGGTTGTAGATCTATTCATCTTCTGTTCGCAGCTCTTCTTTCGGAAACACTACGTACTCGCTATCTTCTTGGATGCACGACTTCCTCCTCAGCCACGTCCGTTCCAATGACCCTTCGCTGCCCTCCTGGTACAACAATAAGCGTAACCCTCGCCCAGTACACGGACAATCCAACCGCTTCTTTGGGCCATCTAGAAGTTCCCCAATGCCCACTTCCGGTCATCAGCCCGAACGAGGTCTTCAGCATGAATTGCACCAGCATTATGCAGGTAAGAGGCTAATTTATCATCACCAATTTTATAATTCATGTTCATCCACAATATGATACAGTGAAATTATTCGTAACGGACAGATCGATGGATAGAGGATATGTTTCATGATCATAATTATATAGTTTTTGGTAATTGCATAATTACGAGTGCCATATACCTTATACCGCGCATTACCAATTCAAATGAGGAAATGAGATTTTGTTCCAGTGATTTTTTTTTTCTTTCTTTCTCTTTTTCTTTTTGTCACAGCGTATGGTTATTTTATTTTATTTTTCTTCTCTTTGCGTTTGGTTGGAGTTTACTGCCCTCCGGCATGACGCTGACTCATAAAAGGTCGTTCAAAATTTATGAAATGAACAGCTAATTCATATAACGAGAGAATTGGATCGACAATGTATAAGGGAAACTCGGTGCAAGTCAAGCCGTGGTAAGGACCCTCAAACGCTCGAGGGATCTTATCATATAACTGGCGTAGCAACAAACGACGATAAGGATTTGGTATTCAATTTTTTTTTGAAAAGTATGAAACATTTAATTTACGAGGAGACTGTCTCCGTTCGTTGTGCAAAAACTGAGGCTAACGATTGCCGTCGATTCCCGGGGGGAATCGGCGACAGAATAAGGCCTGAATGAAAATTGAAGGTCGCGAGCTGGGTGACAGCTGCTTGGGCATACCAAACTTCCTTGAGAGTTACAAAATTGGAAAAATCGAACAATGAGAAAAGACGTAACAATGGAAAATTGACAAAATGGGGGAACCAGAAAAAAAAGAGGAACGGTGCAGTAAGCCACGATCATTGTTATACCCACTGCGCAAGTAAAACTTGAAAGAAAATTCACTGTATACAGTTTTGAGTAGCCCGAAGGAACGGGGAAATTCCATTAATTCAATTAGTTTATTGAAAAGGAGAACAAAAAGAGAGAAAATAAAAATATGTTTCTTCTCGCTCAGAGGGCCTCCTGGCTTTTGTGGCGTGCGTCTGTTTGCTTATATATAAACATGAAAAGTTTCTTCTTTTCGGATCGTACTGGAATCATAACATTTTTGTGTCTGAAAAAAGAGAAAAAAAAAATCTTGTCAAACCACGACGGTGAATAGAAATAGTATGGAGTACGTACGATGGGGAAGATAAGAATTCAAAGTGTATTCAGATTTGAATAGAGAGCCTGGGGCGGGATTTCTGGATGTGTACAGTATTTAAAATATGTAGAGAGAATTTCTCACAGAATTAAAAACAGAAGCAAGTAATAACGCGGTCTTTTTTACTAGTAGTAACATAGCTGTATATAGACTCCGTGTTGAAACACTCGACCTTCCTGAGGCGGATTCCGCATAATTAATTACAGACGCGTATATATGTATGGTACATATATTAAACAAATTAAATGAAATTGGATATAATAAAGCTGTACCAATACGAATGGGAATGGAAAACGAATAGGATAGCGAGCAAAATCCTGCCCAGTTTCCAGGGTATACCTACAGGAATGGATAATGAACGGAAAATAGACCATGGATACTTAATCTCGTTCAAATTACACGGTCTTGATTTAAAAGCAGAGTGGATAACGGAAGAGGGACGTTTACACAGGAATATAGTGCTTGCCAATGGTTCTCATTTTCGAATTTCATTTTGTATACGTAGATCACGAGAACAGGATACCGAATAAATGTATCCAATACTGGGCAGGCAAATTTTCAAATTCTAGATATAGAACGGTCATTTTTTTTTTTTTTTTCTCATCCTACATGAACATAATTTTCAACTTTACTTATACGGACTGCACTTCACTTTCGATTGCTCCTGCGGGTGAGCTTGCACGACGGTTAACTGCACTCTCAAAATTTTGTACAATTTATTATATCAAGATTGTAGATTTTTTTTTAAGTGGTTTGAGCCAGAGTACCGAGGTTCGTTTAGTTACGGCTTGTAACTTTTTAACCGAGATTGGTAATTTCATGTTATAGCTGGAAATTTAATACTTGACGATCCGTGACGTAATGCTCCTTGGTATGCAAAGAATTTACATTTCACCGCCCCCAGGTCATTAAAATAAGTCAACCTATTTAAAGGCTTGTCAGAGTAAACATTTGCCAATGATAATGTTTAACTATACCAATGAACTTTGGACATTCGATCCGCAAACTTATGGTACATTTCGCGAGGGAAATAATCCAACGAATAACTCCAAATCGGTATATACAATTTTCGCAATCTATTACGAGATCGATATCCATCGAAGAACTAATTTTGTAGGTAGAGAATCCGGTCCAAATCCTTCGAACAAACAAAGTATTCAAACAAATCGAGGTTCGTTCTTCGATACTTCGATCATGATGATGAAAAATAGCGACGTGGAAGCTGTGATTGTGTGTCTCTTCATTTGATACGAAATGGGAAGGAATCTGTCCACGATCGAAGTACCTGTTACAGCAACATAGAAGTCATTTTTTTTTCCTTTTTTTATTACAGAGCAATATATTTGAAAAAATTTAATAAACTGTCAGGAATTATAGACCCTGAAGTAATGGGTGAAAAGTTCTAGAGTCCTGTATAGCTAAAGAGTCGCTTTGATTCTACAAAGTAAAGTTTGAAAAAATAGAATTGTATACTCCGAACTTTTTGATTTAAAGGATTCACTTTCAACAGACTAGTTCGTTTCAATGCTCCCGTTTTTTTTTTAACAACTTTATAGTTTCATTGCAGAAGTTCACCATAGCCTTTTCGAGAACAATCTTTCTCACGGAATATAGTTCCAGTCGCAACGCGAAAGCAATGCTGAAATTTTTCGTCTGTGATTGTTCAGAGAGCAGACGTTTTCTGTAACAGATTCAAAAGTGGCTGCAGGTACGTACATACAAGCTCTGTAACAATAATGGCAGAGATCAAAATAAGCACAGAATCCGAGACGTGTAATACATAAGTGAACGTGAGGCTGAGAAGTCTCGTGAACACCTCGGGACAACCATGCGGCTGTACATCATTCTGCATACTGTGCATATGTAGCAGGTACGTACTACGTGCAACGTGAGTGTTTGCGGTGATGAATAGAAGGGTGAAACCAAATGGGACAGACTGTGCCGATGTGTTGTTGTGTTTGGATAACAATGGACCGTGACTGTGTATAGGGTTCGTCATATCGCGCCAATGCAAACGCTGCCAATTGCCTACAGCCTAGGGCCTCATTGTTATAGTTTAGTTCTCATACTTGCGAATGAAAGAGCTACGTTTGAGTGAATCGCCGACTAAGTAGGACGGAAAGTTATTAAGATTTTGGAGGAGATTAGGGTAAGCTCGGAACTTTATCGAGATTGACAGTCTCAAGTTTGGGAATGGCTATCAAATAGCTTAAAGACTCGATGCGAGAAGTTGCTTATCCTCGCTAATTTCACACAGACGAGATGAATCTCGTCCAGTGTTTTGTATTTATCTCAAAATCAGTTTCGACCATAGCGAAGAGTTTGAATGTCTATTTCATTTGAAAACTCAACGCGGTATTGATAGAAAAGGAAATTCTATTTCCGAGTTTTTGAAATTTTTTTTCTTATTTGTAGGTCCATGAAGTCGCTGTCGCTGCTGGCTTCGTCTTTCTATTTCCTTCATAAAGATGTTCGATCGTTTGAAGACTCAAGGACTGTCACCAGTCGTTTCATTCCTGAATAACAACTCATTTTTATATCCTCCTCTGGGAACGTTGCGATCGAGCTTTCGCCAGCTTTTCGGCTCACCTTCATTTTCCCGACCCTCAAATCGTCACATAATTTAGGCATCATTTTTTTCTTCTTATTTTTCTTCTGTGTGTTTGAAGTTCTGTCCAAAAATCGATCGTCGAATCTTCCGCCTTGGTTCTCGAATTCATTATGGAAAACTTCACAACGTACGCGACGAAATATTCTTCTATCTCACGTACAGAACCACCCCGAAAAAAACAAAAAAAAAAAAAAACTATTCTTTAAACTTTAAACCCTGTATAAGTTTCTTATCGCAGAAAGCCGCGGAACTGGCCATGGCTTAGCGGTGGGTTATTCGTTGGGGATAAAATGATAAGTGGTATCGAGAAAAAGTAGATAAAATACCCGGACGATGTCTATAGGGTCTTCAGCTAGCCCGGATGTGATCCTGGGACCCTCTCTAGTCCGGTTCAAGCATCGTCCGTCCATCCGTCCGTCATTTTCTCTCGGGCAATTCCGTGTCAAGTGTTTGCCTAGAAGGTATAGGGTATAGGGTCTAGGTATATCGGTTTCTGTACTGAAAACGTTCCTCCGCAACAAAATGCAAACAGTCTTGAGTCCCTGGAGATTTGAAACTGATCGCGAAGCCTGCTACGCTGTAAGGCTGGCCGTAATTCCCAAAATTGTTCGGTTGATGATCACCACGGGTTCAATTTCTATCGAATGATTATCCGCTCTGGCTTTTAATTTGCCTGTGTAAACATCTGTAGATACAGGGTATATATACCTACGTATATACGCGGCTGATATAATTTTCCGTCTCCTACATAAGAAATTGTCACGAGACTGCAGGAATGTAGCCATACGGTTCTTACGATTTCAATTAATTTTCAAATTAATTCGTTTCATTCTAGTCACTTGCACCAAATCGCGGTTCCAATTTATCTACCAACGAGTTAAGGCACGGCTCAATCTCGAGACTTTCCATTATAGCATACCTACCCTATCCGACAGCGAATTTTCATACGGAAACTAACACGGGATAATCCCATGAGGATAATTCGTTTTTCTCACGGTATTGCAGACACGTCGCTTTCGCAGAAGAAAAACTGGACGTCTGGGAGCCACGCTTTCCCAAAGGACGATCCGGGTAAACCAAATCGGAAGTACAAGGTCGGGGTTTAAGAAAGTATCTCAGACTCTCGAAGAAGAAACCGAGGGGATTTGTTCGCGTACCATTTGTACCGTTGAATATATAAAATTCAAGCACTGTCTGTGATTTTAATTCGTTTCGAAAAAATTTGATAGGCGTATCCGACGGTCGTTGTATAATTCTCCTTTTTACGCAAATAATTCGGTACCGTTGGGTATTTGTTTAATTGATTGCGTCCAAGCCCCTCTAGCTGTTGTTGGGCTGAAAAAAGGTCGAAAAATCTGGCTTAAGTAAACATCCGGTTACCGTGGGCTCGGTTTCAACCGTACTACTGTTTTTCGAAGCGTATATCGTTGTCGCGGAAAAGTGAGCTTATCTACCTCTGATCTTACGCGTAAGCAAATACGACCTTGTCCCTTTTTCCAGCCCACTTCGCGCCCTGCAATCTCTCGATTTTCTTTTTTTATCTCGAAAACAAGCCTTCAGATGGATCACCCTTTATCACGCGATAAGGATAAGTTCATAAACGAACGAAGCTGTATATATCCGCGATCTCGATCCTGCCGCTCTTATAGTCAAAAAATTTCATTCGCTGTCTCTTCAACGATTTTTCAATTTTTTTCTTCACAACTCCTGACCCTCTCAGCTATCCAAATATAACAAAAATTTATCAAATGAACAGCTAACAAAATATTCACGTATTCTCTTGAAATAATATTTAATCGAATTGAATATGGTATTGCACAAAATTGCCGTGGAATTGAAGAGATACGTTATCGAAGGGGAAAGATGTTGGAGTTAAAATTCGAACCCATAGATTGAGAAAATCATGAAAATATCGAACCGTGATGGTCCCGCAGGAGTTTGAAACGTTGTGTACGTATGTGTATGTATATATATATATGGATAGATTTTTCCCGGAACATTCATCGTGATAGTAGCGGCTGCAGGCTAAGGTACGGTACAAGCAGTAAGAGGTGATTTTTCTTTTACTTTTCTCGAGGGTATCGTAGCTCTTGACTAGTCTAGCCCTACCTGACGTGACTTCACCCCAACTCGCCCAACTTTAGATATACCCCGTCCCACCGCGAGCCCTTTCGATGTCATTCCACAACGAGCCACGAAATTCCAACGTTAATTTGCCTACCAGGGCTCAATTCTCGCCCGAAACTAACATCAGCTCGGGATAACTTAGGAAAACTTAGAAATTAGAAAGCTTTGTGTGACTCGATTACTTTGAAACTTTACCAGATCTGTTTCCATTAGTCAGCTAAGTCCTGTCAAGGTTCGTATGTACATAATAATTCATATTACATACGTCAACCTTTGGACGAATAAATCTCCAGATTTACCCTCACCTTAATCCTGATTCAGTAATTCATGTCATTCGTGACTATTAATTCCACTAATCTATACAAATTGTAAAAAAAAAAAGATAGGTAATAAGTACGATTCTTCTTGTTACTGGTTCCAATAAATTGACACTGCGAAGAGAAACCAAAATATAAAAAAAAAAAATTCAATCTCGAATAGATTTGCAAAATTGAATGTAAATTTTCGCGAATGTCAGGATAAATATTGGAGTTTTTTTATACGACAAAGGGTTCTCTGGACCAAATTGTCTACTTTCGTACCTAAATCTTGCCTCAAAGCTGAAGAGAATTCATTTAATTTAGTCATTTTTTTTCTTGTTATTTGCGTGAGACTAACAACGTTTCTCGTTTATCAGAAGCCAGTGATTTATTAAGCCCAATTTCTACACTCTAACCTTCGCGCAGACCCTGCAATATGTTCCTCATTGATGGCAGCCCTCAATCGCCGCACGTGTGGGCATATAAGACTGAGGGCAAAAGTGTAACTAAGCGCTTCTGACGGCAGGCGAAGGAGAGAGGTATCGTCGTTGCTGGGGTGCAGATTTTATTTCGCATGAGAGGAAAATTTTTCGAGTGAAGGCTGCCTGGTTTAGTCTCAACTCCGAAGCCCTGAGACTCGACTCGCAGCTCCTGGCTCACGGCTCCCGCCGGCTCCCGAGGGATAGGGATGAGTGATGATAGAGAGGGTAGGGAGAGATTGTAGCTCCCTACCAAAATCTTAGCCCCGAAGGCATTCCGTGGAATTTCTTTCCTGGTAGTTTCTTGCGTTCGTGGATTCTGAAAGATCGCGAATCGCAAAATACCCACCCTCACACGCCAACGGCACTTCAGGAATAAAGAATGAAAAGGTCAATCCGTTGCGGATGTCGACTTTGGATCCACTTTCGTTTTCAATACGGATCATGCTGTTCGCTTCAAAATACTAGGGCCAGGATAATATAAAAAAATTACTCAAACGCGTAAGTACTTAATATACCTTCTTTCGTTTTCTTTTACTTTTACTTTCACTTATATATTCTTTCATTTTTTTTATCATTCCCATTCTTTTCGTCTTATGAGAACGCATTCATTTCCATGAAATTAATCGACGATCCCACCTCGTTACCTATATATTATACCATCTCCGTTGATTGTCTGCAGAAATACGAGAAAAAGACGGTCAAAGACATTGAAAGTAACGATTATTGAATCGCTCAACGAATCCTTTGTTAGTCCGCATTAACAGCGTCAACGATTTTTATGATAAAAAACCAAAAGAAAGGAGAAAAAAAGTTGTTTTCAAAATTGCGAGTTAACAAAGTTATGCCATTATAGAAGAAAAAAAAGGACCATACTAAATTACCATCAACGTAATTACCGCACTTAGATAAATCTATGCACTAGAAAACAAATCGACAGTCTTCTTGTTTTTTTTTGGACCTACGATAATCGACATTCCAAAAGGGCAGCACTGTCATTGGAAAGTTCAAGTGGTGCGTTTGGAATTTCCGGTCCAAGATTCCAAATCTTAAACAGCCGAGCCAATATAAATATTTGTATTATTTAAATATTCAAGATATTAGTCCCGTAAATGTTTGAAATTTGGAATTTTTGGACCTCAGATTCTCTCGAAAAGAAAGAAAAAATTTCGTTTTATTTTGAAATATCCTGCAGTAGGTATATGTGATAATTTTTTTTTTTTCTCGGAATCATTCGATTGAAATGTATCGCACGAACAAATCTAAGATATAGTTAAGAGAGAATCAGTTACGATTGTATAATAATAAAATTGGATCCGGGATGTATAAGGAAGAAACGAAATCGAGCTGCTAACTTTGTTTCCTTTGCCTCGCAATCAAGGATAACGAGGAGCATTGAATGCTGCAGTTTGGAGTTCCGGGATTCGCGAGAGGAATTCACCGATGCGAGAATATTGTTGACGGGAAATTTTCTCTTCCGTACAAAGCGCGTCTGGAAAAGAAAAAAAAAAATACATATATAAGGTAAAAAAAATGGTAGCTGCAGCTTTCAATTACGGATAGAAATTTCATACGTAATAATATAGGCCTAGTCTCACGGATAGCACCACTGAATATATTCGCAGTCTCGCAAGGCTGCTATTAACCTAGTTGGAAGTTTGTGGTAACAAAACTTTCCTAATATCATCCTTCATATCTCAAAATTTGCGACACGTTCGACTAGTACGTCGTGACTACGCTACAGTAGATACATAGCGAGATCTTATATAAAAAAGTGTTGCATATTTATGAAAAGTGCAAAGTCTACTTGCATCTTGAAACCACGATCATCATTTTTTGAAATCCGATGCTGATCCTGACTCTCGGATGAGCTTAGGATCGCAGCGTTTTCCATCAAACATTTATAATTTATTCCAAAATCGATTAAACCCGCACAAAAGCTGACGGTATAATGAGAAATCAGCTCACTAGCTGTGCTATACGTGTATAACGTCATACATATATTAATGCAATTACGTTCTTCAGTTTGTGTTTTATTTAAAAAGGTATGACACCGACGGTGTCACGGTAAAGAAAAACCAGAAAAAAACAGGTTAAAAATCCTCGTGTAGATTAACCATTAAACTCGGCAGAAAACTTTATAGTTAGCCATTTGGAACTTTGTCTAGGTTTTTACTCTGCTGATTATACAGTATGCGCTTCCACGGGTCTACGTCTTTTTCCTTTTCCTTTTTTTTGTTGCCTCTCACATTATACTGCCGTGTCAACCGTGGATGTGTGTAACGCTAGAAGAATTGAGCTTGAAAGATTGTTATTTTTATCATTTTTGAAACCGTCTGAAATACTTTTCACTATCTGCGTTCATACAAATTTACGTACTGGAAGCCCTGATTCTCAGCTCATTTCGAGCATTATTTTTTTTTACATTATTAAGTGACGCTGTTAACATTCAGGGAGTACAAAAGTCATGAATAATTCCATTAGCTCAGGGACATCGTCTTTAACAGTTTGCAAAGTCAATTAGAAAAGTCACATAATAATCTCTTCCGCAGTCCAAGATGTCTGAAACGAAAAATGTGTATCGCGGTACGTTAGTTCTTCGAAGTTATTGATATTGTTATACCGTATAACGACCTATTTTATGAAGACCTCTATGCCATTCCGTACCATGCCGGAGCAGCTGCAACGACCAGCTCGCATGACTGCAAAAATGGTTAAGAAAAACCGATGGGAAAGGTTGAGGACCGTCTGGGTGGATAGTGATTCGTCAAAAACCGGAAGCTCTAACGACTTAGTTCGACTTTTTCGGGTTATCATCCTTCCGCTCTCTTTTGAATCGATTTCGTCGGAACGTATAACCACCCTCGTGGGTCAATTGGATTAGAAAATTTCTGAAAAACACGAACATCCAGGCTGACATCCGACTTCCGCGTGTAATATCTGAAGTCTGACATAAATGGGACGATTGTCCGTTCATTCATCCATCCATCCATCTATACATATGTCCGTTACTCGGTGTAGGACGATCTCTCAACCGTTACACGTAACAATTCGAGTAGTATTATACCGAGCCGAACTTAATTCTTTTATTCTCTTTTCTTTTCTTACAGACAAAGTGGAGGGATGTCGCCCACGGATCATGGGGAAGGGTAGGTAAAGCCAAAATGCTTTAGCCAGCCAAATGTTTTGTCTTCGTCAGCTTGACACGGTAACGAAATAACATTTCTGTTTTCTGTTTTTTTTTTTTTTCTTTTTTTCGTTTCCTTTTTTTTTCCCCCCGTTTTTCTTTCTATGCTTTGGGCTCGTTTCGTAGTACTCGTTGCTACAGACGGTGGTGGAAGCTTGCCAGAAGAAGAGACAGTGTCGAGTGTCGACAGGCGAAGAAAACGAACGAGACCCGTGCCTCTTACACGCTCGTCTACGTCGGCCTCGGCTAGTTGAACTCGCCTACAAATGTCGACCGTGTGAGTCTTTTTCTACAATTTATTTTAAAAAGCTCGACATTAGAGCCCACTTCAATCTTCACCTTTAAATCTCTGGTCTTTAACTTTAAAGACTGTGTCACGTATCATGTAAAAATATACCAGCATTATAAATACATTCAGCGATACCTTTGTACCCAAAATTTGTAGAAAAAGTAATTTCAAAATAAGCGAAAGCTGTACGATTAGAGACATGATTACCTCGTTACGAAATTTTATGTTCAAATTGCTAATTATAGGTAAAATCTATTTAACCTATTTGCGGGTAATTACGCCCGACGGATTACCGCGTTGAGTTAGACTAGTATCACCAGGAAATTCAATTCAAATTGATATCTCGACAGTTGCTATGTCGAATCAAGAGCTGCGTAAGGCCGGCTTACGTAAAGCTCAGTTATCTTCAAATCTCTCCGACGATCCTTCACTTTGTGTTCTCAGTCGCCTTGTGTTTCGGTTATTTCAACCGGCGTTAGTGTGCTTACCGAAGTGAAATTTAACGAGCATCTTAGAAAGCTTGCGCCGCGGCTCTAGATTTCAAACTAACTAAGTATAGGTATGTACGAAATCGGTATATACCAAGGCCCGAAGAACGAGTCTTAAATTTTGCTTACAGACGAATTTAGAAGCAAACTTTCATGCGCTGGTGAGAAAGTATCTCTCTCCTGCAACCCTGGAAGTCGAGTGGCCGTCTATAGCGGAGTTTACGGCAGAACGGAGTACGAAAATCTGCATTGCCCTCAGCCGCCTGGTGTCCCCGAGGAAAGTAAGAGAAAAAGATGATAAAAAAAAAAAAAAAAGAAAGAAGAGATAAAATTCTAAAAGAGGACAAAATATAATTGGGTTTTATCATTCTTCTTTTTGTTTCTTCTCTTCCTTTCGTCAGCTTGCGTCACCGAGGGAGGAACCAGGACTGTTATGAGGGCTTGCCACGGGCGAAGAAGCTGCGTACTGACAACTAGCCCTGAACTGTTCATTCGCCCTATGACCTCAAATCCTTGCAAACATCCGAACACGAAGCCTTATCTCGATGTCGTATACACCTGCGGCAAGTAGCTTCTGTTTTATTACTTTGTTCAGTATACGTTATTATATAGGTATATATATATGGGGCGTTAACTTTCAACCAATTTGTCTTACTTAGGGACCCGTGTAGGCAGTCTGTCTCTCGCTTCATTATGCAAATAACAAGGCACCACGAAGGTCTTGGTCTTTCATCCAAGCCCCAAAACGGTATCCGCCTTCTCGCACTAATTACCAACTCTTTTGCAATTGTTTAATAATAATAATTACCGCAACTTTTCAAGAGTAAAAGAAGAATGTCAATTATGTGTAAACTGCATCGTATCGAAAGTTTTTGAGATAATATATTATTATCGCAGACTCGATGAAAGTTTCTACGTTTTTATTCTCATTACAAGATCCAATCGTCTAGGTCTAAACATTAGGATCGAATTTTCGGGTGATCAGGTTTTTGCAGCTGAAACGCTGTTTACGTTTTCTCTTCTTAGCGTGATAGAATTTCGAAAGGATTGTGTTAATGGTATTATGTGTATAGTGTACGATGTACGAATCAGAGAACAAAACAACGATGAGTAATTTGTATTTAAATGAACCACAGAGGCAAAAGCAAAAGCAAAAGCAAAAGCAAAAGCTAGAGCGAATGGCAACGCGGAATAAGCTGTCCGTTCAAGCCGGGTGAAACGGCTCATTCCCTGACCTTTGTGATTGCTTTTTGGACTAAGCCAAGCAAACAGATGCGGAAAACGAGAAAGGACCAAATAAAAATAACCGAACGTAGGTATATATATCCGGTAGTAAAAGGGAGAAAAGAAACGTGCCAGGGCGTTTAATATTTTCGGTGTATATCGAGCGTATGAATTAGATAGGATACGAGCGTATCTCGCATCGCGACGAGGAGAACTCGAAAAGCAATTAGGTACGTACGTACGTGGAAGTTATAGCAATCGATCGAATCTTTCAAATCTATATACCCTGAATGCCCGAAACCTTGTGGAATATTAAACTCGATTCAATTGTGATCCCTCACTTACAAAAAAAAAAAAAACAAGAAGAAAAAAGTAACAAGAAATAGAAGAAATATAACCGCAAACGCTCATCCTTCTAACGGCAGATTTGCTGACGGCTGACCACTCCTCGTTTTTACTACTGAAATTCACACCGCAAGCACGTAGCGTGTACTACGTGGGTATATGTTTGTATACAGGATTTCTCAACCATAGGCAATTTCAAGTGACATGATAACGTTTTTTTTTATATAATTTTTTTTTCTTTTCTTTTTTGGGTAACACTTTGAAATTTTTATGTACTTTAAGGATAGCGTTATTCTTGTCGAAACCAAAAACAAATATTTGTGCAAAGCAATTTCTTTCAAATTTCAATATGTATGTACATACATGTACATCTATGAATTTATTGCGATCTTTTATCCTTCGAGCAACTCTTTTCTTTTTTTTTTCTTTTTTTCAAATTTGATCATTCTTTGGCTATACGTTATAAGATCGGGCTGATATTTTGTCTGAAAATTAAACCGTCTTACCCCAAAGGGATTAAGTATAACATTCGACCAGCGTTCGTAGAAGTTATATGAATTTCTGGAAACAAAGTTTTTCTTTATGATTCAGAGGAAAAATACGGTTAATTATACTATACGCGCATAGTTAATTCCCTGAGGAGATATATCCATATCTAATAATTAGAATAACCATAGTATACAGTATATTAATATGATACTTGTTATTATATTTTATAATACACGTATTGAAGACAATATTTTGCAAGTAACTATGATATTAGTTAAGCTCATACCATATGAAATGCAAAATATCGATGTTTCCTCTATTTCCCTGATTCTGTTAACCAAAATTGGCGATAAATTTATCGAAGATATGCAAAATTCGAAGAAGAAAAAAAATTTGCTTCACCCACAAGTGTCTACTTCGAAGTATTTAAAAATTTCTGCAGAGTTTTGCCGGAAAAATCTGGTTGATATAACTTTACATGGAATTATTATATCCCTGTATATAAGTATGTATATACAGAAATTGATCGGTTATAGATATTGAATTGGGATTCGATAAATAGGAAAAAAGTAATACCATCATAAAGTTTGGTAATGATGAGATGAAATCTATTGACGACTTCCTAATTACCAAAGCTAATTGGAAAACCAATAAATTACATACGTACGTATGGAATTAGCTTTTTATGGAAACGATGTTAGTTACTAATGATTCATCGGTATTCAAAAAAAGTTGAGAAACACTGCAAGCTTTACCGAGGATATAGCTGGCAGGACTGTTCAAATGCACCACATCAATGTACAAACATACGTATGTACATACATATGTGTATGTATGTACATACATACATTGGATCAGTTTCGTAACCGTCCGAGGCTTAGGTTGGAAGCGTATACCTAATCCAGCGCGTGAATACGAAGTAACGTTTGCTTCTCTGAATTTCACGAAGCCAAGGTTACCATTTTCGGATAATCGATAACCGGGGATCATTTGCGGTAATTATTTTATGAATTAGTATTGTTAATTTCGTGAATAAGACTGAACAGACTTCACAACTCATTTTATTCACGATCAACGATTTCGGGCGGAAATTTTAATTCGACTGTCAATTTTACCTTTTGTATCGGATCATCGGGATTTCAAAGCCTGTCAAATTTTTGAAGAAGGATTAAATCCATTTCGAGATATGAGGGTCTTGTTGCAACGCGTTTCGGCCCGATGCAATTCCTTGCTGCATTTTTATGGTTGGCTGTCATCCCTTGAATGAACGAGTAACTGATCCGAACCTATATGGATCAAATATCAGATCAAGAAACGGGTCTTCGAATTGTTTTTTCAATAAGGAAATTGCCGCTGTTATCGCACGATATGACGGGCAATTTTGAAAATAATTTATACGAACAATTGTAACGCATCGAAATATACAAATCGGTGATATTGTCTGTACGCGTTTGCAGAATAGATTGCCTTTGTTCTTTATTCAAACCCATGGACGTGTATCGGCTGCTGAGGCTTTGTACAATTCACAATCGTCGACCTGAATACCTAATGGGCGATGGAAAATGCGGTAGCCGAGTTTGAACCGTAGTTATAGAGGAAACGAAATAAGAATAGGGACGGTATCTAAAAGGTTTTCATCCACCTTGCGGACGAAATTTCTATACAATACTAGTTTATAGCTCGCTGCCCTTTGAGACGCAAAGTAAATATTGAATTTCCACAGAAGCACGGACTGTCTGGGTGAGTGAACTGCTTATTTAGACAAAAATATTTCGCCTATAACTGTTACATTATATGTAAAGCAGCCTATACAATCCCAAATATTCATTTAAACTACAAATTCAATTATAAAAAGTTATCTATAATCGATAATCATAATTAATAAGGCGTCCGTTCGAAGTTGTATAACTCCCACGAAAGTCGACGAGATTAAGGACGAGATTTTGCTGGTTTGTTCGGTACCTTTCCCATTTTTTTTCTTCTTTTTACCCGTTTTTATCTGTCTTGTTTTGAAAAATATCGAAAGCGTTAGGCTTTTTTTTCGCGAGAAAGTCTGGAAAATGTCTCTAATGCTCTAACTGATGATACACGAAGTACTGTGAACAGAAAAAAAGAAAAATTTAATTTCACCCCAGACAGAAGCAAATATAACAATGCTTTGCATTCTTATACTACAAGTAAAAGGAAAATACCTTCTACAGAAATTCTCAAAGTTGAACTTACAATAAAACTCGAAACTCTCTTCAAACTTGGATTTCCAAGTCCGGATATCTCTAACACCATCAGTTGCTAACAAAAATGAATGTAAAACATTCTTGCCTGGTCTCGTGCTGTACCACTGTACCAAATTTTCTTGGTAAAAGGTACGATAAAACATATAAATACGTATGTTCTACATACACATGTAACAACAGCCCTATTAGGCCGCTGTAATTGGTGAACAACTTGAACGCTGCTTAACTATAAATCTTAGGGCAGTTTAGTTAACCGAGAAGCACACAGGCCCTAATCAAACCACCTCAGAACGGAACTGCGATGAGTACTCATGCATAAATCAGCGGTAGATGCGGTTCGGATTGATTGGGTTGCGGTTTGATGTATGGATGCTAAACTCAACATCCTGTAAATCTACTCCTTGATCAGGAAACCTCTGTATTTCATTAGCTCGTATCATTGTCAGTCTAACATCCGTTCAGTACCGACGATTGGGGGTGTTTCTTCTTTCATTTTTAACGCTTTTTGTGGATCAAGTAGAGGATTGAAAATTTCAATAATGAAACGTGGGTAATACCTTTGCCCGATCGCGATGCACATCTTCGTAAAATTTCTTAACTCGGGATATCACTGACGAAAACGAGTTCAAAAAATTGCACAAACGATATCTAATCATTTGTCAAAGTTAGGACTATAATATCCCCCAGAAAGAGCGTAAGGAAAGGGTGAAAACCACTCCAAATTTATTCGATTTGATCAAGCCTATACCCGACCTTACGGGGCTCTGAATATCCACACACTGCGAAGTATCTAAAAGTTCGTCTGCCCCGGCTCGTGTGGGAGTGAAAAGACTGAAACTTGGCACTTAGGCCTCTTTTAGGGGCCACTCGTCGGGGCTAAAATCGTAATGAAATCGGTGACCACGGTACCAAGAATATTCGGTTAGGTTCAGAGTGCCCGGTATTCAAATTCTGTTCCGTCGACTGTTCAAACTCCATAATTGCAGCTAGTCAACCATAGACCATACGAGCGGGATATGTTAATGGAAAAATAAGAAAATATCTTTCCAATTCAACGAGCTGAAAATTGTTACAGTACCTAGAAAGGTGCTTGCCGAGGAATACGAGATGCCATTATTACCGGACGAAGACGAGAACCTCCAGGAGGCGGATATCCTTGAGGAAGGCTTTGACAAGGCGGACTTTAAAGCAGCCTTTAGCCCCAGCCCTAACTTGGTCGGTCCTCTGTCCGATACTGTGAACTCGACATCGCGAACCCCGCAACCCCGACCACCTCTCATCAAAGGTAAGTGGTAAAATCGGTGTCGTCAAGGACGTGAGAAGCCTAGGCGAAAAGCTCCCAAATACTGGCGAGGGATCAGCAGAAATTACGCCACTTGATGGACCAGCCTTTCGTCGGTACAGTTTTGCGACGATGAAAAAAATCTCTTGCAAAATCTCGCGTATTACAGAGATCGTTGTTTCACTGATTGTTTTTAGAAGGTGCTGATTGGGGCGGTGCGAAGGATGAAGGGATGTTCTACGTATGGATCGGCGTTTGCTCCGGTGTTCTGCTGACTCTGAGCGCTGTTCTTGCGAAGGTTGTCGTCCAGCAGTTGAGTTCCGGACGTCCCCTTACACCGGATACCCCTAGGACGAAATTCCCGTCCGACGTAGCCGCGGTAGAAGCAGAGATCGACCTGACAACTACCACTCTATCAATCACGAAAAAGAAAAGGTAGATATTTATCCGGACTACCAACGTCCGCTCAATAAAGTCGATGATCGGTAGTCAGTTGCCTCTATGGACATGATTAGATTACACGGTTTTCGAGCACCTACATTATCGGAATATCCAGCGAAGGAGTTTGCGTCGGGCTTACCGTGGGCAAGAAAAATCGTGTATTTTGGCAAATATTTGATACTTTCAATTGACAATCTGCCGAAAATTTATGTTGCTTTTAGATGAAAATATCGCGCATGGGATACCCTCGAGCTTGCTGTGCTCACATAGGGGAACGAAATAAAAAATAGTATGTTTTAGGAGAATAGGGGAACGACTTGTAGCGAGAGGCTCTGCTGTATGTATTATCGATTCCCAAACATCTACACGCGCATCAGTTTCAAAAGAACTTTTCTCGCTTCTGAGGTAGCAACGTCATGTCTGTGCACGTGTTGGGATC
This sequence comes from Macrophya alboannulata, assembly GCA_949628255.1. Classification (NCBI taxonomy): domain Eukaryota; kingdom Metazoa; phylum Arthropoda; class Insecta; order Hymenoptera; family Tenthredinidae; genus Macrophya; species Macrophya alboannulata. The sequence continues at coordinate 40,397,092 of OX451207.1, read as the reverse complement.
GACCCAACCAGGTCCTTAATTAAGTTCGCGGTGATGAATCGTGGTAGTTTAGGCAATTATGATCTTGTTCAGGTTTCGTTGTCATTATTCAACATTGACAAGCGATCTCATTCTTTTCCTTTTCCTTATTCTTCTTTTTTTTTTTTTTTTCTCCTCTTTTCAAGCGTACCCCGCGTCGTAGAAGACACGATGACCTTTACTACGGAAAATCGTTTTCCACTGCGACCCATTTCTACGACGCACAAGGGCCTTGTGGAAACATCACTGGTGACAACCAACGACCTGGTCGAAGCTTCTCTTCGAAGTGGTCAAACTCTATGCTGCCCCGCGTGACGACAGGGCGGTGGCCGTCTACCTGACGTTCGTGCGACCGTATTACCATCATCATCGAATATGCGTAGTGCTCATTATAAAACAGCAGGCGGCCACCACCAGGATTCGATCACGCATACGCACACTGATAGATCAAGACCGAGGCCGAAATCTTTGGACGTTATTGTCGAGCCTAAGTCATGCACTAGGATGTACTGTTTCTGAAAGTACGTTCTTATATTTAGGTGAGTTTTAATCCCGATGGACATTTTTCTTTTTTTTCGTTAACATTCGTACGAAGAACTCTGAAATCAAAGTTCAGAGCATTTCAAACAAGTTTCTCTGAATTTTACTGATTTACTTCAAGAAGTTACAATTTCCGAACTCTTTTAAAAGTTTTTGAGTAAAATTCAGGAAAAAAACCAATTTTAAAGTTTTTTTTTTCTGTTTTTTTTTTTTTTGTTCAGAGTTAACACGGATTCTTTTTTTCTGATAAACTCTTTAAAATTTAAATTTGCGGACTTTTCAAAGAGATTATCGACATCTTTTCAATAAACTTTTAGCAAAAAATGTTCATCTCCAGGGTTATAACGCAGAACTTCAAATCATGGAGAAGTAGATTTCAGTTTAATAAGCAGAAATTCAGTAATTTAAGTTCGTGTAATGCTTACTGCAAAATATGTACTTATAAGTTGTAATACTAAACCCCCAAGCGCTTGTTTGGTATCGCATGGGTTTCTAGATAACATATAAATGTGGGGTAAGGGCACGATAGTTGATGACGCTCTGTCTACCTCAAGAAAGTCGATTACTACATAAAAAATTGTTATTTGTCAAATTTTAAAAAGACTTGTCTGAAAAAATTGAAATTAAGGAGCCATACTTCATAACTTTTCACGTTCTTTTCAGTAAAAAATCGATTGAGTCTGCTTTGTTTTATAATTCGGTGTTGTTGAGTTTTTTCGTCAATAGTAAAAATACGTAAATTCAATACCGCATTGTCCCGAAGCAGAACCCGGGTAACAATCAAGGATCTCTTGTTGAATCAGTTTTTCTTTTTTTTTTTTTTTTATGAATTTTATCGTTGCAAAAGTTTTTCCATGAAGTTTTCACCTTGTGCGATTATTGTAATTCGAGTCATGAATGTAAAAGTCCCTTAATTTATATCTTGCCTTAATTTTCTGTGCAAAAATCAGGCTACGAAACTTTTATCGTTTTCCAAAATTTCGCTTTCTGCTGTGCAATCAAACACGCGATTATATTCCATGTGCTTTGATGGTATGAACATCTGAAAACGTTATATTATACAAAATAAATATGCTCCTGTCTCGATATGTAGACAACTGATTCACGACTGGTGCCCTCACCCTAAATAGCATATTTGACAATCTGTTCATACTGTGAAAATGACGAGTTCTTCGTTAATTAGCGATTTTTTCCCGGGTATATTGATTCTGGCATTAGCCTACTGAATGCTTTCAAAATTGAAGCCATTGAACGGCTTTTGATTGGGTTGTTTTCGGCATCAGCAGACTTCAAATTGATAAACGATGGTTCGACTGGTCCAAAATTTTCATCCTGCAGACAGGTGCAGTATAACTCCGAAATTTTGTACTTTTGCACAAAAATTTTGTCGACAATTAATATGTAAATATACCGATTCTCGACGCGGGAAATATTTCAAGTTTGGTCAATGCATGCGATTACGTATTAACCGCTAAAAGTATATGTATTAAGATTTTTTTGTTTGAAAAAGTTCTAGTTCTTTAATATGACCAGCATGACCACCAAACTTTAAACGTCTCGCATCATCATGTTTATATAATTATATTATGTATAGATTATTTATAGATATATGAATCATGCTAATATGATATAAGAATATCAACCATTGTTTGTAAACTACCTGTAAATAGTATCTTCGTTTGTTGTTTAACATGTTTATGCTGTATAATCAATAAAAGCAAAAACTACGTTTCAACAATCCGAGTTAATTAGCATTCCCTTCCACACGAAATAGGACGGTGATTTTTCATCTGAAAGGCATCATTTTGGTTGGGACTTCTACTTCTTTGTTTGCTCAAAGTTGAAAAATAGGAAATGGAACTCGATCACCTCCACATAGTTAGCCCCTCATCTGCTCGGTATTTTTGGCGGTAAAAACCGACGTTTCCAAACTCACCCAGTCCCACTTGAGCGCGTTTCCGAACTCACCCATGTATCAGGAAAACATCTGAGGTGTGCTGAAATTTTTGGCGGGAAAAATTAGGAGCATATAGACCTACGAGCATGCTGTGTCTGTGGCTCTTTCTCTCTCTGTGCATGTCTCATTCGCTCGCGAAATAAGGAATTTCTGAAATGAAAAACTGTCCAAACTCACCCAGGTGAGTTCGCAGTAATCATATTGAATCTCGTAAACGTAACCCTCATGTGAACTCTGACGCCTCTTTGAAGGCACTGATTCTCCATTCAGTTTCCTATCGGCAAACGTTAGTCAAGAGTGGGGGAACCGGGGTTCCAGAGTATATTAGCTGTCAGTCGTTCATCAGCGTTGCAGCGTGCAACACCACGACTGACGTCTGAGACTTGAGTTCTGTTTAATGCTCGCTGCTCCATCTGTGGAGCAGACTTTGGAGCATCAGCGCCTTTCAGTTTCCTATCGGCGAACGTTAGTCAAGAGTGGGGGAACCGGGGTTTCAAGGTATATTAGCTGCCAGTCGTTCGTCAGCGTTGCAGCGTGCAACACCACGTCTGACGTCAGAGAATTATAACGCAGCACAACACATTTTTGACTTCTGTTTAATGCTCCCTGCTCCATCTATGAAGCAGACTTTGGATGATGTACTACTCTTACCGGCAGTCGTGCCGTATACCGATTCGACGAGCCAAAGTGGTTTGTCCCTTCGAGCGCGAGATGGCGATACCATTTTAGACTCCGTTAGTAGGGAGAGCAGCGACCTTGAACTGGATCAACTGCACCTGCTGTAGCGGGGTCAATGCACTCAGTGGCCCCCGTGGCGTCAAAGAGTTCGCATGGGGGTTGTGTTAACGAGATTGAAAATGAATACTCCGAACTGATATGTATTTATGTATTTATTTATTCATTTAAACCAGATTACATAGTAACAGTGCAATATATTATTGTATTCTGCAGAGATGCACGGCATCTGTTCGCAGTCTGGCCACTTAATCCTAACCTGAAACAAAATACAAGTTACGAAAAATATTAATTTGCATTGTTTCAATGGCATTGTTATTGCACATCAACTATTCTTATATAATTTTGGATAATTAATTTGTAGATTTTGATTTTATTATTTTACATGTAATAAAAATAATAATAATGCTAATGATTTTTACTTAAGTGCATCTACATATACAATGCTGATATTTCATATACATTTTTAAAATAGTTGCATTGTAGTGTATTATTAGTAGTATGTAATACAATTATTATTTATATATTAAGATGACCTGTATCTCTAAAAGCAAATAAAGATACTCGATCAAATGCAATGGGTACATATTCATTTTTGAGAAAATAATTATTAGTTGTCTTCTTGCAAATTT